>SJYW01050518.1:308701-369204 GCA_006410735.1 Raphicerus campestris | reverse complement strand
GAGGGCAGCGGCATTCTTCCAGGGCGAGTGTAAACTGTTCTCATTGAATGAATACCTGATTAAGTTAATGGTGCTGAGCCAGGGCGAGGAGGAGCGATTTGGCAGCCGAATTCCTGGCAGCTCATTCAGCGTCCTTAATGTTCCACCGGCTTCGTGCTGGGCCGCCTGTGAGCCCCCGGGAGGGGCCGCCGGTAATTACTCAGCGTTTTGATTGAAAACAGCTGCAGGTAGCGCGTCATCCCATTGTCCGTTTCGCTGGTGATTGGAAATGACTGGGGGCATCTTGGTCTCCACTGCGCAGCCTCACTCCGGGGAGTGGGGGTTGGGGATGCGGGGAACAAGGTAGAGAGTAGGTTTCCCACTTGCTCCGCTTTTCAAAATGAACCATTCATCTTTTGAGGGTCAGAACTCAGCCACCCATTCAGTGAGTGTGAGTCAGAGCCCTAATTCTAAAACAAACGTTTATTTCAGGGAGAATTCTTATCTTGGCTGATCCTTACTAGCTCCTCTCCCTGTTCTTTCTATGCTTTATTTAAGCTGGTTTCAATAAGATCACTGTCCTTGTAAGCATGTATTCCTTCCAGTAAATCCAAAGAGGATCCTCGGCATTCCCCTGGGATAAATGGGAGACAATCTGGACATAGTTTTGGATCATGGGATGTAGATTTTTAGAGGTTAAAGAGGCTGCAGCCTCGCTCCAGGAAATATCCAGGGTTCAGAATCTCACGTGAGAATCTGCGCTTAGAAATGGAATCTCTCAGGCCAGATGCTTTTTAGATACACAGTATTTTACATCCCTCTGTCATGAGTTTCACTTTCCATCCAACACCGCATGATCACGTCCAGAAATTTAGAAGAAGATCCAGAAACACTTTGCCTTTTAGAAGCCAGCAGCGAACTGCAATAGACAGACACAGGATGAGAACAGTCAGCTGATAAAGAAAGGACAGCAGCCCGAGCGTCCCACAGGGTTATGAAATTCACTCTGCCTCCAGCACAGGGAGCTGACCGTCTAGTGAGAAAGATGCATGGAAGTAGGAAAAGAATGCAGTGAGCAGGTTACATAAGGGATGGTGAGCCTCAGAAGAAGGGCTGTGCAGCGCTGCAGAGCCTTAAATGGCTTTGTCGTGATTTTAGGGGATGATTCCTGTACATGGTGGGCTTCCCTGGTGGCTCAGATGGTCAAGAACCCACCTGCAATGCAGGAGGCCCGGGTTCCATCCCTGGGTCAGGAAGATCCCCTGGAGGAGGGCATGGCAACCCACTCCAGTATTCTTGCCTGGAGAATCCCCATGGACAGAGGAGCCTGGTGGGCTACAGTCCACAGGGTGGCGCAGAGTTGGACACGACTGAGCAGCTAGCACACACACACGGCAGACGGTGGAGATCAGGGGCAGGAGTGGGGATGGGGTTTAGGGAGAGAGAGGGAGCGTTCAGTTTAGGAAAGGGGAAATTCAGATGTCTGATGCTGAGAGCTGCACAACACTGAGCTACTTAGTGTCACTGAAATGTGCAGTTAAATATGATTAAAAGAGTATGTTTTATATTAGGGGACTTTTACCACAGTAAAGAAAATCAACCAAGGAAGAGGCATATAGGGCAGAGGTCTGGAGGGGGTCCAAACCCAGGGCTTCCAGGTGTCCTCTCTTCAGGGGGGGCGGGGCGTGGAGGGTGTCACCGTCTCCCACCCCTTCAGTGTGACAGCTCACGCGCAGTACAGCCACCCAGCGAGGCTTCCCCGAGCCCTGGTGTCCGGAGACTCATTGCAGCTCAGTCGCAAACCAAGCACATGGCTGGTCTTTACTGCCAGCTCCTCACGGATGTTGGGCAAGTACTTTTAGTACCTACTCCAGAGGTTGGCCCCGTTACTGCCTATAGCCCAAAGCCCCCATCATAAATGATATTTTAGACTATCCAGTGGTCAAAGCCCCCAGGCAAACACAGTCCCATAGGCAGGACATTCCAGAGGCCTAAAGGTCACCTCCCAGTTGCCAAAGACAATGATGAAAAGTCTCTTTGGGTGAGATTAATCCTGCACTATATACCAGCAGCTCACTGCATAATCTGAGCACTGGGACCCAGATGTTTGTATCAGATGAACCAAGATTTTCATCTTATTTCTGTCATTTATGAGACCTCAGACTCGTGTGTGGATGCTCAGTCGTGTCTAACTCTCTGTGACCCCGTGGACTGTAGCCCATCAGGCTCCTCCATCTATGGGTTTCTCCAGGCAAGAAGACTGGAGTGCCATTTCCTCCTCCAGGTCACCTTCCCAACCCAGGGATCAAACCCAGGTCTCCTGCATTGCAGGCAGGTTCTTTACTAACTGCACCACCTGGGAAGCCCTTCTTGGAACCTTAGGGGACTCATGTTAACATGCTAAGCCTCAGTGTCCTGGTCTTTACAATGGGATGATCACACACTGATGTAGCTTGCAGGAAACATTTTGCTCTGTTTTCCTCGCACACAAAAAACAGCCTCAGTGGCTTCTGTTATAACCCGCTTTGCTTGGGAACACTGGGTCCCAGGAGGCCTCAGGGCCTTTGTCACTAAAAAGATGGCAGAGTGGTATAGCGTCCTGGAGATTAGAAGGCAACCACAAAGGGGACGCTGCCATGGAATTCCCAGGGGTAATGACTTGTTAGTTCATGGTTATCTAGAACGTCCCACTGTCCTTCGATTCAGCCACATCCCAGGGCAGCAGATGCCTCAAGACCCTCTCAGGATGCCTCAGTTCCAGAAAGGCATTTTTCCGACCTGATGGGGATTCTCATGTTCTCCGATGGTCGGCGTGGGAGCCCCCTGGCACCCTGGTCGCTGGTGGGATCTGACCAAGCCTCCTCCAGCTCCCGCTGGCCCTTTGCTGTGTGGTGTGTAGCAGAGCTGTGAGAGCGTGTGTCAGAAGACAGCTGGCAGCCTTCCCCGTGGGGTAGGGAGAGAAGGTTCCACATTTCCCCACCAGGCCTTTGGGGAATTACTCGTCTTCGTGTTGTGGAAAAGCAGACCGCGTGGAACCAGGAAGCATCACGCTTAACCCTCGCAGAGACATGCCAGGCTCCAGTTTCCCGGCTCAGCCTTCTGTGGACTCTGTTTGTATAGGCTGAGCGGCTTTCGTGCTTTGGGGTGTGAATTGAGGGCCTATGCGCTGGGAGCTGTTACCAATATAATCTCTCCTGTCAGCTGAAGAAAGAATAAATGCTCAAACATCCATGACTTTTTCTTGTGTGAGTCACAGGTGTGAGAAAAAAATTTAAAAAGACCCAGATGCTGGAAAGGATTGAGAGTCTGAGGGTATCGTGTTGATTTGATCATAGAACCAGGATAGATCAGTGACAAATCAGTGTGGGTGAAAACAAGGGATTCTGCAGGAAGCGTCTGCTGAAGTACAGTTAGGGTGGCGACCATGTATTGAGTGTGTACATTATGCCAGGCACCAGGCGTGTTAATTTCTCCCCATTTTATAGACAGAGATGCTCATTACAAGGTCACACAGTATTGAGACACTCTCTAAACTGGACACCTATATAATTTGGAGTAAAATAAGGATGACATTAAAAGAAGGGAAATGGGCAGTAGGTGTGAAGCCAGGATGTTTTTGCCATTGTTTTCTTCAATTTGAGGGTCTTAAAAAATTATTTTTAATAAAATTTTTAAAGGTTACTTTCCATTTAGTTATTACAAAATACTGGCTCTATTCCCCATGTTGTACAGTAAATCCTTGAGCCTGCCTTTACGCCCACCAGCTGTATCTCCCCATCCACCACCTCTGNAAAGAAAGAAGGGGACTGTTTTCTCCTGCCAATCCTCATTCCCCTGAAATCCCAGTGTGGATGGTAGTGGCAGACCAGGGCCTCCCCGGCCCTGTGTGGCGTGCATCACTGCTCTGACTGAAGGGTCCTTCACCCTGATACAGACTCTGGTACCAAACTTGCTTTTGGTGACCCTAGAGGGGGAGAGAGAGCTTGTTAACCACATGATGGTATCCATGGTTCTCCATGCCTGATCTGTAGGACTTGCCCTCTGCGGGGAGTTTCAGCACTGCTGTGCCCTAGATCACCACTAGGTGGGAGTGTTGAGCTCGGTGCTGGGTGAGATTGAGGGTCCCTGGCTCCCTTGCCTGTGAGGTCTGAAGATTGCACTCTCTTCCTTATTCAGTTCATCCTCTAGTTTGGAATGCCACACCTGCTGCAGCCCATGATTAGAGCTGGGAGGGATGCCGCGGTGCCCTTGACATCATCTCCCCGTCTGATCCCTTTGCATTCTCTTTTCCACATGGGACCATCAGCAGGTGTCTCTAAACTCTGCCTCAATGCTTAGGATGGCACGGGGATTCCCTACCTCATGCAGCCCAGCCCATTTGACCAGTTCTGATTAGTCTCTAATGTCTACTGTATACAGTCGTCCATCAGTATATGCTGGGCTTTGGTTCAAGGAGCCCCCGATGCTCAAGTCCCACGGTCAGCCCCCCATAGAAGTGGTTCTGCATTCTGGAATTCAGCCAACTGCAGGTTATGTCCTACTGCGATACAGGAGACGTGGGTTCCATCCCTGGGTCAGGAAGATCCCCTGGAGGAAGGCATGGCAACCCTCTCCAGTATTCTTGCCTGGAGAATCCCAGGGACAGAGGAGACTGGCAGGCTACAGTCCCTGGGGTCGCAAAGAATCAGACGGGACTGAAGTGACTGAGCACAGCACTCAGCAGGTCTTTATTGAAAAAAAATCCCCATATAAATGGACCTGTGTAATTCAAACTCACGTTGTTCAAGGGCAAAGCGTCTTATCAATGTAATTTGGAGCTCAGCTCTGTTCTGCTGTCTTTCACGGATGGCCCTTCATAGATCTCAGCATCATATCTCTGCTCCGGCTTTTTCTATCCTTCCCCAGGCCATACATCTTCAGTTACTGCCGCTGTTACTTACCTTTCTTGGGTCCAGACCTCCCGCTAACCCCATCACTCCCTCCTGGGCAGGCCCGCCAGTATCGCCTTGCCTCAAGACTTTGTGACCTTACCAATGCTTTATGCTATTGCAGTATTTATTCTGTTACTGAGAATACTGTGCTTTTTAAATGAAGCTATACCAGCTCTTGCCTGGAGAATCCCATGGATGGAGGAGCCTGGTGGGCTGCAGTCCATGGGATCGCTAGGAATCGGACATGACTAAGCGACTTCACTTTCACTTTTCACTATCATGCATTGGAGAAGGAAATGGCAACCCACACCAGTGTTCTTGCCTGGAGAATCCCAGGGATGGCGGAGCCTGGTGGGCTACTGTCTATGGGGTCCCACAGAGTCGGACACGACTGAAGCAACTTAGCAGCAGCAGCATACCAACTTTTAGGCACCAAACCCAACTGTTGGTTCATATTGAATGGATAGTCAAACAGAAAAGTCCTGGGCTGTTTGAACTGAACTATTCTTCAACCAGATCTCTCTAACCCTGCTATTAATTGAGCTATTGAAACCAAGGGTAGGGCATTTACTTATTCTTGTTCATTTTAGTATTTTTGGCTTTGTGCCATCACTTCCAACTTCTTAGGATATATTTGAATATTAATTGCAGGTAATATATTAAGCCGGCTTCCTGATAGCCCAGTTGGGAAAGAATCCACCTGCAATGCAGGAGGCCCCGGTTCGATTCCTGGGTCAGGAAGATCCGCTGGAGAAGGAATAGGCTATCCACTCCAGTATTCAGTATAATATAGTAAGCACCCCTTCCAGCCTTCTGTTGCCTCTAAATATGATAACCAAACCACTTAATAAAATGTTGAACAGAATAGAACTGAAAATAGAGTTCTTGTGTACCATTTGCCCCTCACTGACACTGAACAATTAACGCCCACAATACAGACTGGAAACTAAGTGTTTGATAAATGACTATGTGATACACTTCCTTTGAGGTATGCTTGTTCAGTCAGCCTTGAAGATATCTATGCTGTCATCCAGCACACCTTTCTCCATTTTGGAAATTTCAAGTATGTCAGAGTTGGGCCTACTTTTAACATTTAACCTCAACAAAGTGCATTCTGCCTTTGCACTACACAGATCAACCTGTTTAATAATTCAGTAAAACAAGAGATTTGCATGCCGGGACTTCAAGAATCCTTGCCAAGCCCTAGTGACCCCTCCCATCGGGTCCAGGTGCTCTGTCTTTTAAATGGTCGCGTGGTTTTTCCAGAACTGATACAGGCTCACCAGGCTCTATTTCTTCCTCTTTAAAACGGAAACTGTGTATCTGTTGTGCATGGATATTACAAGCCGGTCATGGGTTTCCCTCAAACTGAGAAACTCACAGGATGGAGGGTGCTGGGCAGAGCAACCCAGTGTATCGCCCTGACCTTGGGATGCATGTTTAGGACTGTATGTATCAGATTCTAGGTGTGTATTCTATTCAGAGCAGTTAGTTCGTATTTATGAGACTTGGAATCAGTAGGGATCATCTCATTTTCCCGTCACTTCTGAAACAAGCTGAATCCATAGTAATGGGTAGGGGGGATTACAGGGATTTTTGAATGATAGCCAAGACAGAAGTGTCTTTCTTTATTAAAGTTTGCTTTTCCTCCCGGAGATGACTGAATCATATGTATAATTTACAATAATAGTCTTTTTAAAGTGTGTTTCCTTAGAGTTTTCAAAGACAGAAAGAACCAGAAGGAAAGGAGCATCTGTTATTTAGAACTATCTCAAGTTTAGGTGACCCCAAAGGAAACAGCTGAGNTGAGACTTGGAATCAGTAGGGATCATCTCATTTTCCCGTCACTTCTGAAACAAGCTGAATCCATAGTAATGGGTAGGGGGGGTTACAGGGATTTTTGAATGATAGCCAAGACAGAAGTGTCTTTCTTTATTAATAAAGTTTGCTTTTCCTCCCGGAGATGACTGAATCATATGTATAATTTACAATAATAGTCTTTTAAAAGTGTGTTTCCTTAGAGTTTTCAAAGACAGAAAGAACCAGAAGGAAAGGAGCATGTTATTTAGAACTGTCTCAAGTTTAGGTGACCCCAAAGGAAACAGCTGAGTTCTCCCTAAATATTCCTGTTCGTGCTTAGTCGTTTCCGATTCTCTTGCAACCCCGTGGACTACAGACCAGCAAGCTCCTCTGTCCATGGCATTTCCCAGGCAAGAATACTGGAGTGGAGTTGCTATCCCTTCTCCAGGGGATCTTTCTGATCCAGGGATCGAACCCAAGTCTCCTGAGTTGCAGGCGGATTCTTTACTGTCTGAGCCACCAGGGGAATAACCCTGAACATTAGCCGCTTGTCTCCAAGGCGCCATCAGTTCTGTCTGCTCACAGAACCTAGTTTGGTTTCCCAGCACCGACTCCATTAGAAAGAGGCTGAGATGTCTACTTAGGAGCTTAGGTGTACAGGCTGAGTTTCTCACCCTTTGGTGTGCATATGAATCATGTGGGGATTTTGTTAAAATGCAGACTCTGAATCAGAAGCTTTGGGTAGGACCTGAGTCTGCATTTCTAAAGCTGCTGGGGGAGCTGGTCTGAGGCCCACACTTGGAACAGCAAGGCCATATGCCACTGAGCTAAATTTTAAGATACTGATGGAGAGAGAGAGAGAAATGTAGACATGAAGATGCTTAAGATGACTATTCAGAACAGTGATTAACAGGCAAATCACACGTAGTGAACCCTATATAAATTTGTCTTGATCCATCTATTGGCCCCTGTTTGCTTCCCCTTTCCTAATAATAACGTTTAAACATCGTCTGCCTGTGTGGCTCTCTGGTAACTTTGCAGTTATGTAATCGTGCTCAGCCCCCTGTTTCTGTTGCGGCAGGCGCATCCGGAGGCACAAGTCTCCTCTGGGGGACTCAGGTGAACGAACCATTGGTGTGTTTCAGCACCAAAAAGGCAATTAGGGACATGAAGCCCATTTGTCTGCAGCTAGAAAGAAGCCCTAAAAGCAGACATCCACTCTTTCTTCTTCTCTTCTTCCTAGTCTCTCTCTCTCTCTCCCTTTTCCCTCCTGTACTTTCTACCTTCATAGTTTTATCTCTCCATTGTTTTTTTTTTCATCCCGTGAACCATCAGCCAATGTACCAGGGACACGGTGGCGTCGTGTGGTGCCCTCTCGTGGTTCACTGAAAACATATCTAGACACAGTCCCTATTCTCACAATGACTTTCCCTGCTGAGAGATACAGATAGCACAGAGAGCCAGTGAAGCGCAGAACAGGGACACGTGCCCCCAAATCACAGCAACCCAAGTCTATAGCTACATTGGTAAATAGGAAATATGGTCCTTCTAAATGCAGGAGGGTGAGTTGAAATTTATATCAGTCTGGCCCCAGGGTTGCTCCAGTTAATCTTTGTATCCTTGACTTAGTGTCAGTTATTATCTGGAAAAGATGTTTATCAGTGGACCACTTTTCAGAAGAGTGCGTTTGAATTTGTGTGTTAAGGCTGATACGTTTTAGTGGTCCATTAGCAGAAAAACCAGCCATGTAATCTATAATGAGATCTTTAAGGCAACAAAGCCAGCCAGTGTCTCCAAAACAAACAAACAAAAAACAGTGCATATAAACCAAGGCACTGCGAAGAACCAAGTCAGCATTGTTTTCTCAAATTCACTGAAGCTGAGTTCTGTGTTAAAAGGTACCTGCTGAGGAGTTTTCTAGTTTTGTGTTNGTCTCCAAAACAAACAAAAAACAGTGTATATAAACCAAGGCACTGCTAAGAACCAAGTCAGCATTGTTTTCTCAAATTCACTGAAGCTGAGTTCTGTGTTAAAAGGTACCTGCAGAGGAGTTTTCTAGTTTTGTGTATGGTGCATTCCATTGTGCAGCAGTTTTACATTTGCATTGCTAATGGACCTCTTTGCAACCGTGTTTGACATTTTGCTTGGCTTTGAAAGGACTTTTATGCTGCTATTTTTTCCTTCCCTAGAGCTGCCTTGGGCTAATTAACCTATTCCCTTACTGGCTGGGCTGCTATATGCAAATACTCTCATTCTGGATTCTGACACACTACTCTTACATGAACATCCCTAATGAAATCCTGTGGGGTTTTATTGGAGCAGTGCTACTGTGGGGCCAGCAGGGGGCGCATGGAGCAGGTCACGTTGAGCCCATCTCCTAAATCACTTTGCTTTGCTAGTCCCAATGGGAATGCCAGTTTATGCAGTCCTCTAGAGTAACTTGAAACCTAGAGATCAAAGATCAGCATCAACACTTTTTAAGCAGTCAAAAGCGTCAACTGCCTTCAATTTTGGTAGTTTGGTTTTATTCTGTCGTTTTGAAAACAGCACTGTCATCTCAGTAGATTTGTATATATTAGGTGTAAATTACATGCCATGAACTTCCTAAGAGAAGGCTATAGGGGCTTAATAAAGCTGGAGGTTGGGAGGGTAATGCTGGAAACTGCTGCCTTATTGTGTCTGTTTTAACATCAGACTATAGACAGCAGGTCTGGGTAGGAGAAATGCTAAAACCCAGGTCCTGGAATTCCCAGAACCTGATTCAGCAACTTTCCAGGATCACTGCTCACAGCCTGTAGGCAGCCCTCACATCTGCCTCCTGTTAGCCTAGCTCCTGTTGGTTCCACTGATGATCTGCCTCTTGCCAGGTGGACATCTATCTGCCTACACAGTTCTGGTAACAGAGTTCGGTGGTTCCCAAAAGACTGAGATAGGTGTCCATGAAAACTGGCTCCCTACTTGTATGTCCAGGTTGAAACACACAGGCCTGATTGGTCTAGCAGAGGCTTCATCTCCAGGGTTCATGGTGGGCTGGCCCTTTCCAAGAAGAGGGTGGAGAGTATGGAGACAGAATTCAAAGAGCGCTTGGAAAGGAAGTAAGAGGCAGAAATGAAGCAAGCATGTTGCCCTCATTAAGGACACCCTCAATGCCTGATTATTGCATTTTTAAAAGCCAAACCATGTTCCTGTTTTAACTGTCTCGCGGATTCCTTTTGGCTGTTACCATATGAGTAGCTGCACTGGGAGCTGTTTGGAAACGCATAGAGAACATAATTATTTGGGGCTGCCTCTGCTCAGTTGGCCTGTATATAGTGTGTATGTTTACATCTGTGTGTGTGTTAGGCAAGAGAGAATTGTTGTAAATCCAATATGGACCCAGAGTCACTAGAATCTTTGAGTAGTGCCTATGGCAGAGCTTCCCTGATAGCTCAGCTGGTAAAGAATCTGCCTTCAATGCAGGAGACCCAGATTCAATTCCTGGGTTGGGAAGATCCCCTGGTGAAGAGAAAGGATACCCACTCCAGTATTCTGGCCGGAGAATTCCATGGACTGTATAGTCCATGAACTCGCAAAGAGTCCCACACGACTGAGCCACTTCCACTTTCACTATGGCAGAGGAGGACTCAGATAACCTATGAAATCCGCTGGGGACTTCCCTTCCTAACCTGGTCCTCCCAGTGCCTGGCTCAGAGGACGGCTGATTGTCACTGGTGCCATCCTCCTTGTAGGCTTCATTTGATCCTCCAGAGACTGGGTAAAGATACAGCTGAGGAGTNTCACAGCCTGTAGGCAGCCCTCACATCTGCCTCCTGTTAGCCTAGCTCCTGTTGGTTCCACTGATGATCTGCCTCTTGCCAGGTGGACATCTATCTGCCTACACAGTTCTGGTAACAGAGTTCGGTGGTTCCCAAAAGACTGAGATAGGTGTCCATGAAAACTGGCTCCCTACTTGTATGTCCAGGTTGAAACACACAGGCCTGATTGGTCTAGCAGAGGCTTCATCTCCAGGGTTCATGGTGGGCTGGCCCTTTCCAAGAAGAGGGTGGAGAGTATGGAGAGAGAATTCAAAGAGCGCTTGGAAAGGAAGTAAGAGGCAGAAATGAAGCAAGCATGTTGCCCTCATTAAGGACACCCTCAATGCCTGATTATTGCATTTTTAAAAGCCAAACCATGTTCCTGTTTTAACTGTCTCGCGGATTCCTTTTGGCTGTTACCATATGAGTAGCTGCACTGGGAGCTGTTTGGAAACGTGTAGAGAACATAATTATTTGGGGCTGCCTCTGCTCAGTTGGCCTGTATATAGTGTGTATGTTTACATCTGTGTGTGTGTTAGGCAAGAGAGAATTGTTGTAAATCCAATATGGACCCAGAGTCACTAGAATCTTTGAGTAGTGCCTATGGCAGAGCTTCCCTGATAGCTCAGCTGGTAAAGAATCTGCCTGCAATGCAGGAGACCCAGATTCAATTCCTGGGTTGGGAAGATCCCCTGGTGAAGAGAAAGGATACCCACTCCAGTATTCTGGCCGGAGAATTCCATGGACTGTATAGTCCATGAACTCGCAAAGAGTCCCACACGACTGAGCCACTTCCACTTTCACTATGGCAGAGGAGGACTCAGATAACCTATGAAATCCGCTGGGGACTTCCCTTCCTAACCTGGTCCTCCCAGTGCCTGGCTCAGAGGACGGCTGATTGTCACTGGTGCCATCCTCCTTGTAGGCTTCATTTGATCCTCCAGAGACTGGGTAAAGATACAGCTGAGGAGTGGGAGGGCCATTTCTGGGAGGGAAACTGAGAAATGCATTGTTTGCCCTCCAAAAATAAAAAGGGGCAGGGGAGGAGAAGAAGGTATTGAGAGAGAGATCTTAGAAGACTTACTAAATCCATGAAAAAGGTTTGACTTGTTCCATGACTTACTGATCTTCCTGATGCCCTACCCAACACGGCTAGCGTTTTCCCTGCTCTAATAGTGGGGCTGGCCGCAGTATTTTGGGGGATTCACATGAATCTCGCGGGAGGGTGTTCTTTTCCGGTGTTAATGTTCTGACGCCCTGTTCCCCCACCCCCCACCCCTTTCTCCCTCTTGGTCCCTACCCTCTGCCTTTTCCCAGATTCCAGAGCAGCTGCTGGAGGATCGCACCCACGGGGAGATGATTCCTCATGAAGAGCCTGGATCCCCCACAGAAATCAAATGTGACTTTCCATTTATCAGACTAAAACCAGAGCCAGTCCGACAGTGAAACGGTCACCGTGGAGGGGGGACGGCGAAAAATGAAATCCAACCAAGAGCGCAGCAATGAATGCCTGCCTCCCAAGAAGCGCGAGATCCCCGCCACCAGCCGGCCGTCCTCGGAGGACAAGGCGGTGCCCAGCGACAACCACCGCGCGGAGAATGCGGCATGGCTCTCCGGCACCCGGGGCCACGTGGGTGGGCGGCTGGGCCCGGCGGGGCCCCCGGCGGAGCTCGGTTTACAGCAGGGAATAGGTTTACACAAAGCGCTGTCCACGGGGCTGGACTACTCCCCGCCCAGCGCGCCCCGGTCCGTCCCGGCGGTGGCGTCCACCACCACGATGCCCGCGGCATACCCGCCGCCCCCGCCGTCTGGGGCCCCCGTGTCCCCGGTGCAGTACGCCCACCTGCCACACACGTTACAGTTCATCGGGTCTTCCCAGTACAGCGGGCCCTACGCTGGCTTCATCCCTTCCCAGCTGATCTCGCCCACGGCCAGCCCGGTCACCAGCGCGGTGGCCTCGGCGGTGGGCGCCGGCACGCCCACTCAGCGCTCCCAGCTAGAGGCCTATAGCAGCCTGCTGGCCGACATGGGCGGGCTGAGCCGAGCCTCCGGACACAAGGCTGAGCCGCCACCACCGCCGCCGCCGCCGCCACCGCCGCAGCACCTAGGCAGGACTGCGGGGCTCCTCCCCCCGGGGTCCCCACCGCCCCCCCAGCAGAGCCAGTACGTGCGCATCTCCAGCTCGCCGCAGAACGCCACACGCCCGGCCTCGCCACCAACCCTCCCCGTCCACCTGCACACGCACCCGACCATGATCCCACACACGCTCACCCTGGGGCCCTCCCCGCAGGTGGTCGTGCAGTACACCGACTCCGGCAGCCACTTTGTCACCCGTGAGGCCACCAAGAAGGCCGAGAGCAGCCGGCTGCAGCAGGCCATGCAGGCCAAGGAGATGCTGAACGGGGAGGTGGAGAAGGGCCGCCGGTACGCGGCACCCCCCGCGGCCGACCTGGGCCTGGTGAAGGCGGCTGGCAAGGCGGTGCCCCACCCGTACGAGTCCAGGCACGTGGTGGTCCACCCCGGCCCCGCCGACTACAGCATCCGCGACGCCTCGGGGGTGCGGGCCTCCGTGATGGTCCTGCCCAACAGCAGCACCCCTGCCGCCGACCTCGAGGGGCAGCAGGTCACCCACCGGGAGAACTCGCCATCCGCCCTCAACGACAAGAGCGGCCTGCACTTGGGGAAGCCCGGGCACCGCTCCTATGCGCTGTCCCCGCAGCAGGCGCTGGGCCCCGACGGCGTGAAGGCCGTCGCCACACTGTCCCCGCACACGGTCATCCAGACCACACACAGCGCCTCGGAGGCCCTTCCGGTCGGGCTGCCGGCCACGGCCTTCTACGCGGGCACGCAGCCGCCGGTCATCGGCTACCTGAGCGGCCAGCAGCAAGCAATCACCTACGCCAGCGGCCTGCCCCCGCACCTGGTCATCCCGGGCACCCAGCCCCTGCTCATCCCCGTGGGCAGCGCTGACCTGGAGGGGTCGGGTGCCGCCTCGGCCATCGTCACGTCGTCGCCCCAGTTTGCTGCAGTGCCTCACACGTTCGTCACCACCGCCCTGCCCAAGAGCGAGAACTTCGGCCCCGAGGCCCTGGTCACCCAGGCCGCCTACCCGGCCATGGTGCAGGCCCAGATCCACTTGCCCGTGGCGCAGTCCGTGGCCTCCCCCGCCGCCGCCGCGCCCCCCACGCTGCCGCCCTACTTCATGAAAGGCTCCATCATCCAGTTGGCCAACGGGGAGCTGAAGAAAGTGGAGGACCTGAAGACGGAGGACTTCATCCAGAGCGCGGAGATCAGCACCGACCTGAAAATCGACTCCAGCACGGTGGAGAGGATCGCTGACAGCCACAGCCCCGGCGTCGCCGTGATCCAGTTTGCCGTCGGGGATCACCGAGCGCAGGTAACGTTGCGTCGGCATCACGCAGGTAGAGGGACAACGCGCCGTGCCTCCTCCCTTACCTGGCACGTGACTTTCTTCCAAGCGGCAGACCTGTCTGCGGCTGTGGGGGTGACTGAGGGTTTTCTTTCACTTTCGCTTTGTACCTAAAGCTTAGACATCTCGCGTTCCCCCAACCACCGTTCTCTAAGAGAATTAAGCCCTAATGCACCCGGAAGCGTCCTCTGTTTGTAATGAATTAATTTCTCTGCTTCACCAACGGGGGCTGGTCAGGTACCATGCTTGGGACAGTTAAGAAAATCACCACTCAGGTTATTTTGCTCATGTTGTTGTGTGGTTTACATGAGTAATCCTGATTAAGAAAGGCCATTTTCCACCTCCACCCCCTTTTTTTAATTTTTGGTCAGGAAAAGACAGTGCTGCTTCAGGAGAGAATGTTAGTTGCCCAGAGTTGCCATATCCCATTACAACATCAATGTTTTGTTATTATTTTTATTTATTTATTTTGGCTGTACCGGGTCTTAGTTGCAGCACTCGGAATCTGATCTTTAGTTGTTGCGTGTGAACTCTTGGTTGCAGTGTGTGGGATCTAGCTCCCTGACCAGGGGGTTGAACTCAGGCCCCCTGTATCAGGAGCTTGGAGTCTTAGGCGCTGGACCACCAGGGAAGGCCCAACATCCATGTTTTAACATGTAGGTTTTATTATCATTTAGGTATANGCTGCTTCAGGAGAGAATGTTAGTTGCCCAGAGTTGCCATATCCCATTACAACATCAATGTTTTGTTATTATTTTTATTTACTTATTTTGGCTGTACCGGGTCTTAGTTGCAGCACTCGGAATCTGATCTTTAGTTGTGGTGTGTGAGCTCTTAGTTGCAGTGTGTGGGATCTAGCTCCCTGACCAGGGGGTTGAACTCAGGCCCCCTGTATCAGGAGCTTGGAGTCTTAGCGCTGGACCACCAGGGAAGTCCCAACATCCATGTTTTAACATGTAGGTTTTATTATCATTTAGGTATAGTGAGGCCAACAGAGGAGAATACATCTGGTTATACTCAGATCCCAAGAAGAGGGGATATGCCCGGCCACGTGGGCTGACATGCAGAAGAAGCTGAGGGGGCTGCTACAAGGCACTGGGAGCCAGGAGAATACATGGACCAGAAGGGAAGGTGCTGAAGGAGTGGGAAGGAGTGGGTGAGGCAGGGTAGCAAGCGTAGCTAGGCTAGTTGGAATCATTTCAGCAGGCTCTGGGTACAGGAGCTGTCCCTAGGTGTCTGATAGTGGCCCGAAGAGTGAAAGTCCCATTCACTGAGGAGGAAGCTGGGGCGTGGGTGTTTGCTTTACATGTGAAGAACATTATCCCCAGCAGGGGAGCTGTTGGCTATGTCTAGGAATTAGCAAACGCAGGGAGGGACAGTCCCTCCAGTGTCAGCAAGACCCCAAGATGTCAAAGCATCAGATACAGAGAATAAAAGGCATGGTTCATATAATCTGGAAGGTCAAGGCTGTCCCAGGTGATCTCCTGGACTTCTGATAAATAGGAACCCCCAAGGGCCAGATGCAGCCAAGCTGAGTCATGTTAAAACTAGAACCAGAATCAGCTCTTAGTTTCCATGAGTTCCTTCAGTCTACTCTTTTCCAGCTTCTTAA
Organism: Raphicerus campestris; assembly: GCA_006410735.1. Classification (NCBI taxonomy): domain Eukaryota; kingdom Metazoa; phylum Chordata; class Mammalia; order Artiodactyla; family Bovidae; genus Raphicerus; species Raphicerus campestris. The sequence continues at coordinate 353,658 of SJYW01050518.1, read as the reverse complement.
ATCACTTGAATGCCTTTATTCCACCCATGTGTATGGAAACAGCAGTTTCACTGCCCAGCTTGCTTGAAGTCAGGTTTGGCCCCAAGGCAGGGAACTTCCCAGGCTAAAGCACCTCAGTGCCTCTGGGAATGGGATATGACAGCACCTTCTTCAGGTTGAAATGAGTTGAAAAATGGTCATGGCATAGCTGGTATTTGGGACAGTCAAAGATAAACTAGTTAACGGTTTGAATTGTTCTTAGAATATTTTTTAAAAGATCAAGTGAAGTGGGGGAGTCTGATTTTCCAAAGCGTTTTCCAGGACCGCTTGTGAATGTCCGGATGTGGGATCTTGCTCAATATCAGAGGGCCTGCGTTGCCAGGAGCTTTTAGCCCTGAAGTNTCAGTGCCTCTGGGAATGGGATATGACAGCACCTTCTTCAGGTTGAAATGAGTTGAAAAATGGTCATGGCATAGCTGGTATGTGGGACAGTCAAAGATAAACAAACTAGTTAATGGTTTGAATTGTTCTTAGAATATTTTTAAAAAGATCAAGTGAAGTGGGGGAGTCTGATTTTCCAAAGCGTTTTCCAGGACTGCTTGTGAATGTCCGGATGTGGGATCTTGCTCAATATCAGAGGGCCTGCGTTGCCAGGAGCTTTTAGCCCTGAAGACTTTTCTTTTTAATGGTGAGATGTCACTGTAAACTTTGGTGAGGCCCAAGAAAAATTTCTCAGGGTTCTGATGGAAAAAAAAAAAAAAAAGACAAAAATCAGGATATTTGGAAAACGGCATCATTATGTAGAACTCCCTGCCCACATCTAAGTTTCTGCTCCCTGTCTGCATCCTACGTGGATTAAGAGTGGGTGGATCCTCACTGAAAAAAGAATGAGCTGAGTTACTAGCAAAGTTGTCTTTTAACAGATCCCAAGTGAAGCCTGGGAAATAAACAAGAAGGAAAAGTAAATGTGGGGTGTTTTTTTTATGATCCTTTTAATCCTTAAAGCACTACTGTGAGCAGAAGTAAGCAGAGGAAGAGGGGTTATTTTGAAATGCAACTATCTCCTGCCCAGCACCTCTTTTCAGCTTTCAGTAAAGAACAGCTCTGAGCTGCAGGCTCATCTCCAAGGCCGCAGGAGCCCCCGTAGACAGGAGCCTCACAGACCTCTAGGCAGTGCTGAGGGAGGTAGCATCTCTGCGTGCTCCTCCTGCCTGATCCTCCGCCGAGCAAATGCTTAAACGATTGAGAAATTGGCTTCCGTGTGTGAAGTCTCATTTCCTTCCCGTCGCCAGGCCACCGGTCTCTTTGCTGACGGCCAAGGTGCAAATTAGAAGGTAGCGGGCCTGTTTGCAGGCCTATGAGGTCGCCCCTGTGTGGCCCAGCCGCACGCTGGGAAGGACTCAAAAGGGTGGCTGGGGTTCTAAGCTGCAGAAACACAAGTGCAGGGCCCGGCACGCCAGCGATATGTCACTTTACCCAGAAGCCTATCAAAAACAGGCTGACATCATCCCAGCTAAAATACTCCACCAGCTGTGTTTGCCACAAGTGACAGGGGCAGAGTCAGCCGAGAATCAGAGAAAGCAAGAGGGGGAGAGGGGCGGCGAGGGAGAAGGAAGGTCCAGATTTAATTTACACTCTAAGGGCTGAGGGCTTCCCTTCCTCCTCAGGGGGCTCTCTGAGGGGTTTTCTCCTCAGGCCTGGAGATCCGGTCTCGGTCTTCTCAATGATTAGAAATCTCTTAACACTTGCACCTATTAGGGAGGTTGAGAGATGTGCAGAGCGTTTTCGCTTAATTAACCAAATCACAGATTTGATTGGGGAAGTTGTGGGAGGAAGGGGGTGGTTTTCTAAAGGACGGATGGCTTTGTGACCCCAGGCATAAATCCTGCACGGAGGCAGGACCACAGGGACACTTGACCTCATAACCTACCACAGGCGCCCCGGGTGAATGCGGTGCGGCTGGTGGGAGAAGCCCCGAGTGTGGGGTCTGGACAATGGCAGGACAAAAATGGTCTCACTTCTCTCTGAGCTAGGGTTTTCTCATCACTAAAATGGGGAAATGATTCCTTATACATCCTCTTTGTTTTTGTATTCCTTTGCTTTCCTGCCGTGCAGAACAGCCCTTGTAAAATTTACTAGCATCCACTAAACAAAAAAGGAGGGATATACAGGGAAAGTTACCTGACTTTATGCTAATAATCAAAATATAGATCCAGTGAGAAGGAAAGCTACCCTCGATAGAAACAAGGGAATTTTCACTGAGGGATTATTTTCAGGAGCTGAATTCCTAATTATTATTGTGAAAAGAGACCTCCAGGGTGGTAGATCTGAAGCTCCCTGTGAGGCAGTGTAGGAGAAGAATGCTTTCACATATCTGTCCCCATCCCTGTGGTTTTGTCATTCCCAGAGCTGTATTTCTTGGCCCAGGCAAAGTATCCTTGCATCCCAGTTCCGCCCAAGCTGGTTCTCTTCCAGGAGAATTGAAGGATCTCAGGCATTGTCTGTCAGCCTGTGTGCACCACACGAAGCCTCTCGGTAGCCACCCATGGTCTCCTGAGTCTATGGTGAGCCCAGAAGTGATCCTGAGATGATAATAACATCCACATGGAGCCCGTGTGATTCAACTAGAGGGCAGAGCATCGTCTGCTTGGGTGGGAAGCAGGTTAACTAGTCAGAAAATGCAAGACCTAGAGCTGAAAAGACCCGAGGCCAAATCTGTCCTCCACCACCGGAGCTTTGGGACTTGGTGCAAATCATAAACAGATTAGTGCACACACGCTTCATGGTGCAAATGACACATGTGCCTTCCATCCGGCTTGTGTTGTAGTGTGAAGAATGAAAGTGGTTGTAAGAATGAAAGGAAAGTGAAGCCAGCGTGTTAGCCGCTCAGTGGTGTTACTCTTTGCATGGACTCTAGCCCGCCAGGCTCCTCTGTCCATGGAATTCTCCAGACAAGCATACCAGAGTGGGTTGCCATTTCCTTCTCCAGGAGATCTTCTCAACCCAGGGATTGAACCTGGGTCTCCTGCATTGCAGGCGGATTCTTTACCAGCTGAGCCGCCAGGGAAGAAAGGAAATTCGCACAAAAGAACCATTTCAGTCGGTAGCGGATAGTAGGTCCTCAGCAGTGTTAGCTTCCCTTCCTTGCTCCTCTTGGGTGGAACTTTGACCCTAAGAAGAGAAAGGTTAGGCCCTGAAAAGTGAATGAGTAAAAGGCTTCATGCTCTTACAAGAGCTTTTGGAAGGAGGGACAGTTTTAGAAAAGTCTGGAAGGAAGGCTGAACTTTTCTGGTGAGCCTCAGAAGCCATCTCACTCTGCCTGTGTTCTTACGGTATATTCCCAGGAGAGGTCCAGGAGCATCCCTCGCCATCGTGTTTTTGTGAAGGACCATGACCTCACGCTGGCCTGCGTGCATGCAACACTGCCTGGTTTTCCTGAGTGTGAGCTGGACTGGAGGGGTCATTTGATGGTTGGGCCTTGCACATCAGTGACCAGTGCAAAAACGGGCTCATGCACCTCTCCTTTGCAGAAAGGATCTGGGCACCATGCCCACTGAGGGAACCCCCGGCTCAGGACAGCCCCATTGGGGGAGCCCTGGTCTTCCATCTTTGCAGCCTCTGCAGCCCTCCATCTCATGCTCTCCAGGCTTGACTCTTCTGAAGAGTACACAGCATTTTGTCAGTCCAATTATTTATGATGAGGCTGCTTTTTTCCCTTCGTGCTGGGCTCTGTCTCTCATTAGGGCTGTCTGTTGCCTCCCAGAGTCAGGAGCTGCCTGCTTCCTTTTCACCTCCTTGGTGGCAGCTTAATATTCCATGTCATTTTCTTCTCCTATCTCGTGTGTGTGTGCGTGCAACACACCCATACAGCATGTTACAATGACATGCTCACTGTACAGCTACTGCTTCTTCCACTATTTTTTTCACTTGACCGCTGTGTTTTGTGAGCCGTCGGTGTCTGCCTTCTGCATTTAATGGGTTAGCTGGTGCCTAAAAATAGCCAGAGGCTTCCTGCGGGCAGCACAGACGCCTGTAGAGTCCCTAAGCAGCCAAAGCAGACCGACCTGCCAAACATTTTACACATGGGGCTTGGTGGATGTGAACCTGATGAATCAGAAAGTGGGTAGTGGCTGCCCTCGATGCAAAGCTCAGTACTGGCCCTGGGGTCCAGTGATTGGTAGTAATCCTCCCAGCGCTAATGCCAGAAAGGCTCCAGCAGAGAAGCAATATCAAACACATTTTTCTTTGTCTGTGCTCCCTCCCACGCCCCCCAAAACAAGAAAAATGCTCTGCTTTAACATGTGTGTGATATAAGTGCCCCCAGCTTGGGGGCCTTACATGTGTTATGAAGCAGATTATCTGGGACCATTGTAGCTGATAGCTTTTTTTTTTTTTAAGTAGACTTTATTGGTGAAAGTAGTTTTAGCAGAAAGTACAGAGTTCCCAGACACCTACAGTTTCCCGTTATTAAAATCTTGCATTTTAATGGTGTGACTTGTAATTGATGAGCTAATGTTGATACATTATTATCAACTAAAGTCCATACTTTATATTAGGATTTACTCTGCTCTACATGCTGTAGGTTTTGAGAAATGTGTAATATCACATATCCAGCCTTCCAGTGTCCTAGAAGATCGTTTTCCCACCCTTAAGATCCTTCATGCTTTACCTGTGGGTACTCCCCACCGCACTCCTAACCCTGGCAATCACTGATGTTTCCATCTCTCTAATTCTCCCTTTTCTAGAACCTCCTGCAGTTGGACTCCTATAGTGTGTCGCCTTTCAGACTTCTATCACTCGGGAACATAAATTTACAGAACCTTCATGTTCTGTGGCTTTGAAAGCTCATTTCCGTATAGCACCGAATAGTGCACATCTGTTCTTTAAGGCACGCATTTTCACACCCTGGTAGGGAGGGAAGGCAAGAGAGGCAGACCCGTGTGCCCCAGAGCTGCCCTGGTCACTTGCCAATTGGGTCTCTGGGAGCCAAGCAACATTGCGAAAAGAACTCAGCTCATCCGTCATGTGGGGCTTGTGTTTGGAGGCGTCTCCGTGCTGGAATGTGGGTTTAATGAAACAGCTTCCACCAAAGACTGAGTCAGGCTTAGCGTGAACGTGATGAAATGTTTTAAATAGAACACTCACAGACACTCTTACACTCGACTGAAGAGGTGTGACTGTTTTTATTAATGATTTTTCAACATTGAAGTAAATTGGGCCTCTGTCAGCCCCTCCGTCTTTGCTCCAGTGTTTTCAGGGTTTTTTTTTTGGACTTGGAGACTGTGGTCATGCAAACTAGCCTTCGAGGAGAGCAGACAGACTTTTCTCTATGGGTGAAACAGGACCCAGAACGTCACTTGCATGTCACCAAAAGTGAGAGGCCCTCGCTGACACCCACTTCTGAGTCATGTCCTCACTCCTGGATGCAGGCAAAATGTGTACATTTGCGATTGGCTCGAGAAAAAAAGTGCTTTGTAAAACAGATGCCCTTCACATTTGTGAAAACAGGGATTCTCATGAAGGAAAAGGGAGACAAATTTAAACAACAGATGTTTTGTTTTCTTTATATCTTGCTTTCGGTGATACATACATATGTGTGTGTATAGAGAGAGCACCAATCTACTGTTGAAAAATACAGCCAGACAGCATAGATGTGCGTATATGCGTGCACAGTTTAGATATGATGGTCTTTAAGTAGCTAAAGGTATTTTACTAAACTTACACAAGAGCTAAGAATGATCATAAAAGGCGGTCATTCGCCAGACCAGGAGGCGACACTAAATAGGTATCAGCCCAGAGTGAGGATGGTGCCTCCCTGTCTTGGTTTCTTCATTGTGAATAGAAGTTGGAGGCGATCATTTTAGAGGAGCTGGTTTAGCGGGGCTGGAGAGGGGGAGGGGAGGCGGGGCAGGTTCCTCTTTGGAGCCGTGGGGAGCGGTGGGTGTGTCTGCAGCCATGGGAAGAAGGCGGGAAAGGGCACAGGAGGATGGACGGCGACCACCCCTAAAAAAGAGAGGTGCTGGATACAAGGCATCCAGGGATGAAAGGCAGAGGGGGCCTCAAGCTGACACCAGGACAAAGGCTATTCATGCTCCCATTTCATCCTCCAGTTTGCTTCAAGTGTTTGGAAAAGGATGTATTTATGTGATGAAAAAAGAGAAACTGGCTGTGCTGCACTGCCAGGAGTTATATAACAGGTTTTGGTCTTGAATGGGTCTGCCGTCATGAATATATTTTCATTGGGGTTTAATCGGAGCCCATTTGAACCTCAACAAGGTCATAAAACGAAACCATGGTTATTAGCGCAGCTGAAAGCGCAGAATGGAACCTCACACTTGGGGAGAAAGTAACTGAAATATGACTCAGTGAGATCCAGGGTGAGCGCCGCGTCTGACCGTGGGTGAGGCGGCCGTGGCTCGGCCTGGAACCGTGCCTGTGAAGAGCTTAGTGAGACCCAGGGAAGGTGCAGCTCCTCGCTGGGCCAGGAGCGTGAGCCCGGTGGAGTCCCGGCTGGCGGTCACAGGCCCAGGCAGTCTCTCTGTAGCATCTAAACACTGGCCTCTATTGGCCACTGGTACGTTGCGGTGTTTTCACTCGTGGAGGGCAAACACAGAACCAGTCTTTCAGATTTGTCCTGAGCACCCATTACAAGCCAGGAGATGTCCTGCACCCTGGGGATAAATCAGCAAACCGGGCGGTATCTCAGCACAGCACCTCCCCCCAAAACATATAGTCTCTTGGGAGTCCATGGGCCGAGGTGAAATGGAGAAATATGGAAGTAAAAAAAATGATACATCAAAAGATAACACATGCTGTGGGAAAAAATAAAACGGACTATTGGGCTTCCCTGGTGGCTCAGAGGATAAAACGTCTGCCTGCAATGCAGGAGACTCGGGTTCGATCCCTGGGTTGGGAAGATCCTTTGGAGAAGGAGATGGCAAACCACTCCAGTATTCTTGCCTGGAGAATCCCATGGACAGAGGAGCCTGGTGGGTGACAGTCCACGGGGTCGCAAAGAGTCAGATACGACTGAGCGACTTCACTTTCACTAAAGGGGATGGGGGAAAGAAGGATGGAGAATAGTTCAACAGGGTGTTTGGTGACACTTTCTCTCAGAAAGGGAACAGGAGGTGACAGGACACAGAGCAAAACGGCTTTCAAGTGGAGGGAAGAGCAGACGCACAGACCCAGAGGCACAAGAAGAAAGGGCCAGCGGGAAGACCAGCGTCTGCAGTGCAGGAATGAAGGGGTGGGGTGTGGACCACGCCGGGCTTGTCCACAGGCTTTTCCTCCCAATGAAAGCTGGCCTGGCCAGGACTGTAACCGTGGAGGACGTGAGAAGTAGTCTCATCCTAGCTGTATTTGGAAGAGAGAACCCCTTGGACTTGGTTGTGATTTGGATGCATGCGGTCTGGGAGGAGGAGCCCAGGAAAGTATGATACCCAAGCTGTTGACTTGAACACTGGACGTGTGAGGATGCGGCTCTTGGAGGTGCCAGGAGGAACCCAGGAGGGGCGTATCAAGGGTCTGTTTGGGACATGTTCAGTTAGAGTTGCCAGTATATAGCCAAGTGGACATTGCCAGGTAACACGGTTGCCAGTATCCAAGAAGGCCCTGGTGAATTTACTGGTTTGGCATGCGTGTTCTGGCTCCTCACTGAAGGCAGGAACGAGGTCTTAAACAGTAAGTCGCACAGTCTCAGTGTTACATTTTGAACTTGATTCAAACTGCAAAACCTGGAATGTGAAGCACTTAATAATATTTCTCAGCACCAGAGGGAGCCCCACGTGGGCCTCAAGTTCAAGGAATTCAGACTCATTTCTGGTTTAAAGCGACATCACGTCCCCAAATCCCACCATGTCCGTTTCATATCCACAGTAGTACCTGTTGGCCTTGACAGCATGTTTTGAGGCCGATAATGCTCCTCTCTAAGGAAATTTCAAGCCGGCAGACCCAGCCATATACATTCTCACTGAAAAACCGGTCAGTATGATTTCTTCATTAATTGTTAATGATCAGTTAACCTTTGAGAACGTTTATGTCCTTCTGACAAACCTAATTACAAAATGAAAATACTTTTGTTATGACTACCTCAATGTGCTTATTTGAGATATGTGCAAATGAGAGTTTAACTTTCACCTGAGGAAGGGCAAAACCTTACTTTAGTTCACGTATATCCAGACCCCTCAAAAAAGTGCATTATCTGGATAATTCAGGCTACAGCATTAGGGAGGGAAGAATATTCATGATGGTAAATATTAGCAAGGATAAATAATTAGGAGAAAGGTAACATGGGGCCTGAGCCATGCACTCAACTGCTTACTGCGATTAGATGACCTGAATCTTTTGTTCCTAATTTGTATGGACTCAGCTGAAGGGGTGGCATCTTTTCCTGGGATGGCAGAGCTCTCTGGGGAGAAGACACAGCGAGCTTTTAGGAGGAAGGGGCCAAAGGCAAGCCTTTGAAATGACAGAGAAGATTTCCCCAAAGCTCTCTAGGTTAAAATAATCCATTATCATCGCCCTTTTCAGCATACCTCTCAAATTTTCTCCTCTCTCCTCATCACTTTTCTTTCATGCATTATTAGGTAGGCTGTTCAAGCTATCAGGCACCTCACAGAATTTCATTCTAAGACCTGCTTTTGGAGTTTTGAGATGATAGCACGATGAAGGGCTTTTTAAATGCCCCCAAATATGGTGTATGTAACGGGGGAGGAGTTACATCTCTATCATTCCTTATGGAGTCATCAGTAACGTTACTTGTCACAAAGGCTTTGAAGCCATCTTCTTAATGCGTCTGTTGCACTTGGCAACATGTAAAAGTCTCCAGGTAGACTTGTACACAGTAGAAGTTATTTTCAGAAAGTGAACACTGGCTGCTCTGAGGAATGTGTGTGATGTGGCTGACACAGCAGGAACCTCTTGGTTGGTAGCTGTTGGGCTGCCTGTCGGCACAGCTCTACCCAGGAGCAGGGCTCACCTAGGAGAGGCAGCCAACAGTCCCCACATGAAGCAGGATTTGTTTCCTCTGCTCTGGTATGCTGTTAATGGCTTTCAGCGGTCTGGGACAGGATTCACGGAGCTAGCTAGGTTGGTCCTCCCAGCTGGAACTCAGTGGGCAGCCACATCTGATACTGTAACTTGTAGGTATGTTTGTAACGTTTGCGTGATGTGACCACAGCTCTGTAATTGAGTATCAGCGTCATATATAGGGAGACACTTGATTCGCATAGCAGATGTAAGGCTGATGCTACTTCACAATTTTTTNAAACCTTACTTTAGTTCACGTATATCCAGACCCCTCAAAAAAGTGCATTATCTGGATAATTCAGGCTACAGCATTAGGGAGGGAAGAATATTCATGATGGTAAATATTAGCAAGGATAAATAATTAGGAGAAAGGTAACATGGGGCCTGAGCCATGCACTCAACTGCTTACTGCGATTAGATGACCTGAATCTTTTGTTCCTAATTTGTATGGACTCAGCTGAAGGGGTGGCATCTTTTCCTGGGATGGCAGAGCTCTCTGGGGAGAAGACACAGCGAGCTTTTAGGAGGAAGGGGCCAAAGGCAAGCCTTTGAAATGACAGAGAAGATTTCCCCAAAGCTCTCTAGGTTAAAATAATCCATTATCATCGCCCTTTTCAGCATACCTCTCAAATTTTCTCCTCTCTCCTCATCACTTTTCTTTCATGCATTATTAGGTAGGCTGTTCAAGCTATCAGGCACCTCACAGAATTTCATTCTAAGACCTGCTTTTGGAGTTTTGAGATGATAGCACGATGAAGGGCTTTTTAAATGCCCCCAAATATGGTGTATGTAACGGGGGAGGAGTTACATCTCTATCATTCCTTATGGAGTCATCAGTAACGTTACTTGTCACAAAGGCTTTGAAGCCATCTTCTTAATGCGTCTGTTGCACTTGGCAACATGTAAAAGTCTCCAGGTAGACTTGTACACAGTAGAAGTTATTTTCAGAAAGTGAACACTGGCTGCTCTGAGGAATGTGTGTGATGTGGCTGACACAGCAGGAACCTCTTGGTTGGTAGCTGTTGGGCTGCCTGTCGGCACAGCTCTACCCAGGAGCAGGGCTCACCTAGGAGAGGCAGCCAACAGTCCCCACATGAAGCAGGATTTGTTTCCTCTGCTCTGGTATGCTGTTAATGGCTTTCAGTGGTCTGGGACAGGATTCACGGAGCTAGCTAGGTTGGTCCTCCCAGCTGGAACTCAGTGGGCAGCCACATCTGATACTGTAACTTGTAGGTATGTTTGTAACGTTTGCGTGATGTGACCACAGCTCTGTAATTGAGTATCAGCGTCATATATAGGGAGACACTTGATTCGCATAGCAGATGTAAGGCTGATGCTACTTCACAATTTTTTATCTCATGGAACAAATCCATAACCTCGGGTCATTGGATTCTATTTATTCCAAGTAACGGTCGCCACTTTTGGGGTAGTGGAAATGTTAAGTTCATCTCTTCTGGTGATACTACAATATCTTTGTTCACAGGGGCAGAGATCAGTAACAGAGGGGAAAAAATGGGTTTGGGGGCCACAGAGACTAGGATTAAATCCCAACTCCATCAGGGTATAGTCATGACATTAGGTCACTGATTCAATCTCTTTGACACTTAGAGTTCCTTAGTTGTAAAATCGGAACAGCATTTTCCTCGCTAGTTTATTGTGAGTATCAAACAAAATACTTTTTGTGAAGTGTGTACCTAAATGTTTAACAGATAGTAGGAACTCAAAATTTTTTAAATTCTCTTTTCATTATTCAGATAGTCCATAACAATGAAATTTTCCCTAGATAATATGAACAGTTATATGGGCTCATGCCCACACACTGGAGAAGGAAATGGCAACCCACTCCAGTATTCTTGCCTGGAGAATCCCATGGACAGAGGAGCCAGCAGGCTATAGTCCATGGGGTCACAAGAGTCAGTCACGACTTAGTGATTAAAACCACCACCATGCCTACACACATACTGTAGTAATAGGCTTTCATATAAATTCATTCTAGTTGTTTTTCTCTAAAAACACTTAGGTCTTCTATGGAACAAATAAAATATATCATTCAAGAAGTGCATCTAAAACAAGATTAATCACAGTTATCAAAAAAAATAGGTTAAGTAGAAAAGCCACAATCCATGTAAATTACATGAAAATTTACTACTTTTAAAGTGAGATATTTTAATTATTTATGTGTTTCTGGATGTGTGCCTGTGCATGAAATTCAACATTTTCAATATTATTGTATTTAGTCAATACAGCCATCTTTCCATATCTGGGTTCCACACCTGTGGAGTCAATCAATCACAGATTGAAAATACTTGTGGAGGAAAAAAATTCTAGAAAGTTCCAAAAAGCAAAACTTGAGTAGTTCCCAGGCAACAATTTACATAGCATTTACATTATACGTAATGTAGTTGAGTTAATGTATGCAGACAATGTTTGTAGGTTATATGCAAATACTGTGCCCTTTTATAGGGATTGAGTATCCTTTCAGTCATTTCAATTTATTGAAATGTATGGTAATACATGGCACATGGGTGCGTGCCCCAGTCGTGTCTGACTCTCTGAGATCCTATGGGCTGTAGACCGCTAGGCTCCTCTGTCCATGGGATTCTCCAGGCAGGAATACTGGAGTGGGCTGCCATGCCCAGGGGATCTTCCTGACCCAGGGATTGAACCTGTGTCTCCTGCAGTTCCTGCATTGGCAGGCAGTTTCTTTATCACCACCGCCACCTGGGAAGCCTTCATGGCACATAAGCAGCCTAGAAAAAACAACAGCTACTGAAAGCACGCTGGGCTTCCCCTGCTTTTGTCTTTCAGACAAAAGAGAGACTGGCTGGAGTGCCTGGGGCTTGACCTCGTAGCTGGGCCAAGCCCATGAACTGTTTGGTATTCATTGCACCCTCAAACCCCTTGAAGTGTTGCCCAGGTTTCAGGTCCTGGGGAAGCCCTCCCTGTTTTCTCCAGCTCTCATTGGTTCTCCTTCTCCTAAATTCCTAAAATATGCATTCATTTGTCCAACAAATATTTATTTTCAACCACGAGCCAGGTACTCTTTTTCGGGGCCAGGGACACAGTGATGAACACGTAAGTGCCTGCCTCATGAAGCTAAAACACAGTCTTAACTCTGATGCCTGTTCAGCGCTGCCATCGCTGAGGATAGCATCTGTCCAGTGAGTTAATAAAGCACAGGAACATAACTTCGGGCATGAGTCACACGCAGCGCCCAGCGCCTGAACACCGAGCAGGAGTTCCATCATCCTCGGGGCGGGGTGGGGGTCCATTGACTTGTTTTAACAGAGACCAGCTACAGAGCAGATACACAGTAAAACTATATTTTGAATACTGAATGGACTTTGACTGGCTTCGCTATATGGTAAACACAGGTACAGCAGAAAATTAAGAGGCTTATTTGCATGTGTTGGTAGAGGTAGATTGGGGAACTGAGTCTGTCTTTTCTTCCGATCAGCTTACGTGAGAATGTATATTTGTGTACATGTGTATATGCAATAAAACAAGGATAAAACATCTTCATCTTTTCCTTCTTTCCCTTCTCCCTGTTCCCGCAGGTCAGCGTGGAAGTTTTGGTAGAGTATCCTTTTTTTGTGTTTGGACAGGGCTGGTCATCCTGTTGCCCGGAGAGGACCAGCCAGCTCTTTGATTTGCCATGCTCCAAACTCTCCGTGGGGGATGTCTGTATCTCGCTCACCCTCAAGAACCTGAAGAACGGCTCTGTTAAAAAGGGCCAGCCCGTGGATCCGGCCAGTGTCCTGCTGAAGCACTCAAAGACCGACGGCCTCACTGGCAGTAGACACAGGTATGCCGAGCAGGAAAACGGGATCAGTCAGGGAAGCGCCCAGATGCTCTCTGAGAACGGCGAACTGAAGTTTCCCGAAAAAATAGGATTGCCGGCCGCGCCCTTGCTCACCAAAATAGAACCCAGCAAGCCCGCAGCCACGAGGAAGAGGAGGTGGTCAGCACCCGAGACCCGCAAACTGGAGAAGTCGGAAGACGAGCCACCTTTGACTCTTCCCAAGCCTTCTCTCATTTCTCAGGAGGTTAAGATTTGCATCGAAGGCCGCTCTAACGTAGGCAAGTAGAAGCCGAGTGGGGAAGGGAAAGCTGGCCCTCCTTTATCATTTGTATCCAGATTACAGATGTACTGTAGGTTAAATAACTCAGTATTTCCATGTTATCTTTTTACTTTAGGGTTCTGTTCTAACCTTGTCATTAGAGTTACAGCTGGCGTGGGGCAGGCGATCGTGCACATGCTTTCTCCGGGCGTGTTTCTCAGCAGGTGGGGTGCCAGGGTAGGGCCAGCCCAGGCTCCAGGCAGGTGATGAGCATCCTAGTTGAGATGAAGGTGGCCCCACGGCACCTGCCTTTTCTGGCATTGTGGATGGATCCACGGGGGCACCAACTTCCACCGGCTTCAGAGGGATGATCTCGGGGAGGGAGCTGCGTCGGGGGTGTGCGTGTGCCTGTGTGCCAGGGAGGGTGCCTGGATGACACTTCTGTGAGGGTGTCTCTCTCTCTGCCTCCCGCTCTCTCGCTTTCAGCACCAGATTGGAGGTCTGGGGGAATGTCCTCAGGAGGTTCCCCCGTGCAGAGGCAGCATCGGGGCCTCCGAGAGAGGTACCAGACAGCAGATGGAAAGCTAACCGTGTAAAAGAACATTTCCCCCCCCTCCCCCAACTTATTTTACAATAAAAGCAACTTTTAATCATAGAGATAAATATATATATATATATATATTTCCCCCTATGGGGCCTGACTGCACTGATATTTTTTTAAAGAGCAACTGCCACCCATGGGATTTCGTTTCTGCTTTACCGGTGCAGTAGTGATGTCTCCAGGGCGTCATGGTGGGCAGGCAGCCCCTGCTGGCATCGCTCCGCACTGGTTGGGGGGGGGGGGCGCGCTGGGCAGCAGGGGTAGGGGAAAGTGAACACCCCCTCCGGTCTCTGTGCAGTGTTAGGAAAACCAATCAGGTTAATTGCATTGACTTCGTTCCCAAGAGATAAGACACAAACTGCCCTTCAAAAGAGCTGCAGAAGCTCTTTGCTTTGGGTTTGCAAATCTTTTGTCTTTTAACTCTAGTACTGTTTATAGTTCATGACAATGGACAACTCGGGTGCCACTTTTTTCAGATTCCAGTGTGACGTGAGGAAATAAGATTTTGAAGATAAGCATATATATTACTATCTCTAAGTACTTAAAATGCCGTTCACACTTTATTACCAAGCATCTTGGTCTCTCATTCAACAAGTACTGTATCTCACTTTAAACTCTTTGGGAAGAAAAACAGAAAAGAAAAAAAAAATAAGTTGCTTTCTTTTTTTTTTTTTAACACTGTAACTACATTTCAGCTCTGCAGAGTTTCTCACGGAGCAAGATGCTGAAAGTTTCAAAGTGGTTTCAAGGGATGAATGTGAATTATGAACTTGTATGTGACAATGAATGACCACCAAGTACAGCCTGACAGGAGGCACTCTTCACTTTGATGTCTCAGAAAGGATTAAAAAGCGTATGCAGAGCTGGCAGAGGAACTGAGAGGGAAGGGATGGGGGAAAAAAAAAATACTCACTTTTGTCCAGTGTTTTTCTTTTTAAGACGAACTTTTAAAGAACCTTGCGATTTGCACATCTTGAGTTTATAAATTTGTGTGATATTCCTGCAGTTTTTATCAAATAACATTGTGGGAAAGGCTTGGGGGACTGAACGAGCATAAATAAATGTAGCAAAATTACTTTCTAACCTGCCTAAACTCTAGGCCTTTTATAAGGTTATGTTCCTTTCAAGATTCACTTTTGGTCTTCTTACCGTATCTGTCACATAAAACCAGGTCTTAGCAGGACAACTCTGAGAATTTTCTTCAGATTCATTGAGAGAGTTTTCCATGAAGACATTTATATATGTGAGCAAGTTTGTTNCTAAGACCTGCTTTTGGAGTTTTGAGATGATAGCACGATGAAGGGCTTTTTAAATGCCCCCAAATATGGTGTATGTAACGGGGGAGGAGTTACATCTCTATCATTCCTTATGGAGTCATCAGTAACGTTACTTGTCACAAAGGCTTTGAAGCCATCTTCTTAATGCGTCTGTTGCACTTGGCAACATGTAAAAGTCTCCAGGTAGACTTGTACACAGTAGAAGTTATTTTCAGAAAGTGAACACTGGCTGCTCTGAGGAATGTGTGTGATGTGGCTGACACAGCAGGAACCTCTTGGTTGGTAGCTGTTGGGCTGCCTGTCGGCACAGCTCTACCCAGGAGCAGGGCTCACCTAGGAGAGGCAGCCAACAGTCCCCACATGAAGCAGGATTTGTTTCCTCTGCTCTGGTATGCTGTTAATGGCTTTCAGTGGTCTGGGACAGGATTCACGGAGCTAGCTAGGTTGGTCCTCCCAGCTGGAACTCAGTGGGCAGCCACATCTGATACTGTAACTTGTAGGTATGTTTGTAACGTTTGCGTGATGTGACCACAGCTCTGTAATTGAGTATCAGCGTCATATATAGGGAGACACTTGATTCGCATAGCAGATGTAAGGCTGATGCTACTTCACAATTTTTTATCTCATGGAACAAATCCATAACCTCGGGTCATTGGATTCTATTTATTCCAAGTAACGGTCGCCACTTTTGGGGTAGTGGAAATGTTAAGTTCATCTCTTCTGGTGATACTACAATATCTTTGTTCACAGGGGCAGAGATCAGTAACAGAGGGGAAAAAATGGGTTTGGGGGCCACAGAGACTAGGATTAAATCCCAACTCCATCAGGGTATAGTCATGACATTAGGTCACTGATTCAATCTCTTTGACACTTAGAGTTCCTTAGTTGTAAAATCGGAACAGCATTTTCCTCACTAGCTTATTGTGAGTATCAAACAAAATACTTTTTGTGAAGTATGTACCTAAATGTTTAACAGATAGTAGGAACTCAAAATTTTTTAAATTCTCTTTTCATTATTCAGATAGTCCATAACAATGAAATTTTCCCTAGATAATATGAACAGTTATATGGGCTCATGCCCACACACTGGAGAAGGAAATGGCAACCCACTCCAGTATTCTTGCCTGGAGAATCCCATGGACAGAGGAGCCAGCAGGCTATAGTCCATGGGGTCACAAGAGTCAGTCACGACTTAGTGATTAAAACCACCACCATGCCTACACATATACTGTAGTAATAGGCTTTCATATAAATTCATTCTAGTTGTTTTTCTCTAAAAACACTTAGGTCTTCTATGGAACAAATAAAATATATCATTCAAGAAGTGCATCTAAAACAAGATTAATCACAGTTATCAAAAAAAATAGGTTAAGTAGAAAAGCCACAATCCATGTAAATTACATGAAAATTTACTACTTTTAAAGTGAGATATTTTAATTATTTATGTGTTTCTGGATGTGTGCCTGTGCATGAAATTCAACATTTTCAATATTATTGTATTTAGTCAATACAGCCATCTTTCCATATCTGGGTTCCACACCTGTGGAGTCAATCAATCACAGATTGAAAATACTTGTGGAGGAAAAAAATTCTAGAAAGTTCCAAAAAGCAAAACTTGAGTAGTTCCCAGGCAACAATTTACATAGCATTTACATTATAAGTAATGTAGTTGAGTTAATGTATGCAGACAATGTTTGTAGGTTATATGCAAATACTGTGCCCTTTTATAGGGATTGAGTATCCTTTCAGTCATTTCAATTTATTGAAATGTATGGTAATACATGGCACATGGGTGCGTGCCCCAGTCGTGTCTGACTCTCTGAGATCCTATGGGCTGTAGACCGCTAGGCTCCTCTGTCCATGGGATTCTCCAGGCAGGAATACTGGAGTGGGCTGCCATGCCCAGGGGATCTTCCTGACCCAGGGATTGAACCTGTGTCTCCTGCAGTTCCTGCATTGGCAGGCAGTTTCTTTATCACCAGCGCCACCTGGGAAGCCTTCATGGCACATAAGCAGCCTAGAAAAAACAACAGCTACTGAAAGCACGCTGGGCTTCCCCTGCTTTTGTCTTTCAGACAAAAGAGAGACTGGCTGGAGTGCCTGGGGCTTGACCTCGTAGCTGGGCCAAGCCCATGAACTGTTTGGTATTCATTGCACCCTCAAACCCCTTGAAGTGTTGCCCAGGTTTCAGGTCCTGGGGAAGCCCTCCCTGTTTTCTCCAGCTCTCATTGGTTCTCCTTCTCCTAAATTCCTAAAATATGCATTCATTTGTCCAACAAATATTTATTTTCAACCACGAGCCAGGTACTCTTTTTCGGGGCCAGGGACACAGTGATGAACACGTAAGTGCCTGCCTCATGAAGCTAAAACACAGTCTTAACTCTGATGCCTGTTCAGCGCTGCCATCGCTGAGGATAGCATCTGTCCAGTGAGTTAATAAAGCACAGGAACATAACTTCGGGCATGAGTCACACGCAGCGCCCAGCGCCTGAACACCGAGCAGGAGTTCCATCATCCTCGGGGCGGGGTGGGGGTCCATTGACTTGTTTTAACAGAGACCAGCTACAGAGCAGATACACAGTAAAACTATATTTTGAATACTGAATGGACTTTGACTGGCTTCGCTATATGGTAAACACAGGTACAGCAGAAAATTAAGAGGCTTATTTGCATGTGTTGGTAGAGGTAGGTTGGGGAACTGAGTCTGTCTTTTCTTCCGATCAGCTTACGTGAGAATGTATATTTGTGTACATGTGTATATGCAATAAAACAAGGATAAAACATCTTCATCTTTTCCTTCTTTCCCTTCTCCCTGTTCCCGCAGGTCAGCGTGGAAGTTTTGGTAGAGTATCCTTTTTTTGTGTTTGGACAGGGCTGGTCATCCTGTTGCCCGGAGAGGACCAGCCAGCTCTTTGATTTGCCATGCTCCAAACTCTCCGTGGGGGATGTCTGTATCTCGCTCACCCTCAAGAACCTGAAGAACGGCTCTGTTAAAAAGGGCCAGCCCGTGGATCCGGCCAGTGTCCTGCTGAAGCACTCAAAGACCGACGGCCTCGCTGGCAGTAGACACAGGTATGCCGAGCAGGAAAACGGGATCAGTCAGGGAAGCGCCCAGATGCTCTCTGAGAACGGCGAACTGAAGTTTCCCGAAAAAATAGGATTGCCGGCCGCGCCCTTGCTCACCAAAATAGAACCCAGCAAGCCCGCAGCCACGAGGAAGAGGAGGTGGTCAGCACCCGAGACCCGCAAACTGGAGAAGTCGGAAGACGAGCCACCTTTGACTCTTCCCAAGCCTTCTCTCATTTCTCAGGAGGTTAAGATTTGCATCGAAGGCCGCTCTAACGTAGGCAAGTAGAAGCCGAGTGGGGAAGGGAAAGCTGGCCCTCCTTTATCATTTGTATCCAGATTACAGATGTACTGTAGGTTAAATAACTCAGTATTTCCATGTTATCTTTTTACTTTAGGGTTCTGTTCTAACCTTGTCATTAGAGTTACAGCTGGCGTGGGGCAGGCGATCGTGCACATGCTTTCTCCGGGCGTGTTTCTCAGCAGGTGGGGTGCCAGGGTAGGGCCAGCCCAGCTTCCAGGCAGGTGATGAGCATCCTAGTTGAGATGAAGGTGGCCCCACGGCACCTGCCTTTTCTGGCATTGTGGATGGATCCACGGGGGCACCAACTTCCACCGGCTTCAGAGGGATGATCTCGGGGAGGGAGCTGCGTCGGGGGTGTGCGTGTGCCTGTGTGCCAGGGAGGGTGCCTGGATGACACTTCTGTGAGGGTGTCTCTCTCTCTGCCTCCCGCTCTCTCGCTTTCAGCACCAGATTGGAGGTCTGGGGGAATGTCCTCAGGAGGTTCCCCCGTGCAGAGGCAGCATCGGGGCCTCCGAGAGAGGTACCAGACAGCAGATGGAAAGCTAACCGTGTAAAAGAACATTTCCCCCCCCTCCCCCAACTTATTTTACAATAAAAGCAACTTTTAATCATAGAGATAAATATATATATATATATATATTTCCCCCTATGGGGCCTGACTGCACTGATATTTTTTTAAAGAGCAACTGCCACCCATGGGATTTCGTTTCTGCTTTACCGGTGCAGTAGTGATGTCTCCAGGGCGTCATGGTGGGCAGGCAGCCCCTGCTGGCATCGCTCCGCACTGGTTGGGGGGGGGGGGCGCGCTGGGCAGCAGGGGTAGGGGAAAGTGAACACCCCCTCCGGTCTCTGTGCAGTGTTAGGAAAACCAATCAGGTTAATTGCATTGACTTCGTTCCCAAGAGATAAGACACAAACTGCCCTTCAAAAGAGCTGCAGAAGCTCTTTGCTTTGGGTTTGCAAATCTTTTGTCTTTTAACTCTAGTACTGTTTATAGTTCATGACAATGGACAACTCGGGTGCCACTTTTTTCAGATTCCAGTGTGACGTGAGGAAATAAGATTTTGAAGATAAGCATATATATTACTATCTCTAAGTACTTAAAATGCCGTTCACACTTTATTACCAAGCATCTTGGTCTCTCATTCAACAAGTACTGTATCTCACTTTAAACTCTTTGGGAAGAAAAACAGAAAAGAAAAAAAAAATAAGTTGCTTTCTTTTTTTTTTTTTAACACTGTAACTACATTTCAGCTCTGCAGAGTTTCTCACGGAGCAAGATGCTGAAAGTTTCAAAGTGGTTTCAAGGGATGAATGTGAATTATGAACTTGTATGTGACAATGAATGACCACCAAGTACAGCCTGACAGGAGGCACTCTTCACTTTGATGTCTCAGAAAGGATTAAAAAGCGTATGCAGAGCTGGCAGAGGAACTGAGAGGGAAGGGATGGGGGAAAAAAAAAATACTCACTTTTGTCCAGTGTTTTTCTTTTTAAGACGAACTTTTAAAGAACCTTGCGATTTGCACATCTTGAGTTTATAAATTTGTGTGATATTCCTGCAGTTTTTATCAAATAACATTGTGGGAAAGGCTTGGGGGACTGAACGAGCATAAATAAATGTAGCAAAATTACTTTCTAACCTGCCTAAACTCTAGGCCTTTTATAAGGTTATGTTCCTTTCAAGATTCACTTTTGGTCTTCTTACCGTATCTGTCACATAAAACCAGGTCTTAGCAGGACAACTCTGAGAATTTTCTTCAGATTCATTGAGAGAGTTTTCCATGAAGACATTTATATATGTGAGCAAGTTTGTTGTTTTTTTTTTTAAAGAAAACAATTATTGTTGTTGTTGTTAATGTTATTTTCAAAATGACTTTCTTTTTCCATCTGAAATCAAGATTTAATGTTTGGTACAAACCCAGAAAGGGTCTTTCAGAGTTGAGACCTTTTATCCCCAGAGATCTGAAAAATTGTTTGTGGGTTTTGAGTGTGCGTTTTAAGTGCTTAAAAGTTTTATAAGGAGAGAGAAATTTTTAAATATTCTTACTTGGAATGGCTGCAGAGAATCTGAACAAATACCTGATTTTTCTTTTACCATTGAAAATAGTACTTTTTCCATTTCACAGATTTAAAAAAAATTCTCGTCAGCCCACATTCTGGCTTTCCAGTATTCCTTCACATTTAGCTCTCAGCAGAACTGATGATTTTTAGAAACCGTTTCTGGGGCGTACCGAAACCATTGGAGTAGGTTTTGAGCTGCTGGAACCAGTCCTTGACTTTCCTCGGTGTTCATTACCCTCTCAGCATGCTAGCAGAGAGCTGGGTGAGTCCACTCTCGCAGTCATATTGCTTAATTTAGTGCTGTGTTTTTTTAAACGTCTCTGTTCAGAGAACTTGCTTAATCTTCCATATATTCTGCTCAGGGCACTTGCAATTATTAGGTTTTCTTTTTTTGTTTTGACGGTAAGAGGAATACGGGGCTGCCATACAGACTTTGTCCTCATCAATACCACTAAGGACAGCGATTCACGCGGACTCAGAGAAACACCCACCACCTTTTGGCTTCTTTTGAGTATTGAACTAACCGGATCCACACCTCCAACACTAAAACAGGAAAACATGCGTGGTTTGGAGCAATAGGAACATCATCATTGTTTTTCGTGCTTTTGTTTCAGGTATAGGAATTATCAAAGACTCGGTTCTTTCTAAACATTGTCCTATTTCACCGTCTTGCTTCTTTAGCGTGTGCAATACTTTCCGTGCCAATAGAGTCTGATCAGTGTGCTCTAGAGAAAGTGTAGGTAGGCCCCTTGTGGCTTTTTCCTTATTCTCTCCATCCTTTTCCTGTGCCGGACAGAGAAGGGCTGGAAGGAAGGAGCCAGGAAGCGGAGAGCCTTCTGCTGGGCGATTGCCCTGTTCCGGGAAGCCTAGGCCCCGGGGCAGGGAGCTTTTCGGGGAGCCCCGCATTTCCGTCGCCCTGTTGCAGAAAAGCGCAAACAAAGCAGATCTTCTTCCCCTCCTCACCTCGAGGAATAGTGGCGTGCAGACGGGAAGCAGGCAGACTCACTTCTAAGGCGCACTCTTGAGCAATCGAGCCAGGACCAGCCCCTGTTCCACGGTCCTTTCCTCGAGTAGGTGTGCCCCCACCCGCTCAGGTCTGTGTCCTGGAGACTTGGAGCCGTGCATCCTCCAAGTGTGGGCAGGAAGCGCGGTCCACTGCGTGCGCCCCTTCCGAGCCTCGGGCGCAGGCGGCCGCGGAGGGGCCGGGCCTCCTGCGGACAGTGGCCACCGCTCCTCTGTGGCAGCTCTCGCCTCCAAATAGGAAGGCCATCCGGAGGACTGGGGCCCTCCTCCCGGTGGCACACATGGGCGAGCGCCGAGGCCCCCAGAGCACCCCGGTCACCGCGCCCGCGTAGCCCACCTAACAGTGCCGGGCGTAGAAAAACCCTCTACTGCCGCGCAGCTTGCGAGGAGCAGCCGTGTGCCTCTGTGCCGGGTCCACTTTGCAATACTTACCTAACCCCTCTTTTGTTCTCCTTACCCGTTTTCCATTTTCAAACTAGTAATAGCAGGCCTTTTGCGTTTACAGTGGAACACAATCACCAAGAAATTAGTCAGGGCGAAAAGAAAAAAAAAATTCACCAACAAACAAGGACCTCTCTTTCTAGGGATTTCTAAATATATAAAATGACTGTTCCTTAGGATGTTTCAACTTCAGAATTATTTCAGTTTGGGCCACATTGGGGGCGGGGCGGGGCGGCTAGAGAGATGGATACCACTTACCTCAAATCTTTTCAAGTGGAAATCTAAAATTGCTTTTTCATTTGGACGTTCAGGATGATTTTCTATATCGGTCAATTTTGTGTCTTTTCCAACTCACCCCCGTTTGTTTTGGGAGGAATTTNACCTGCCTAAACTCTAGGCCTTTTATAAGGTTATGTTCCTTTCAAGATTCACTTTTGGTCTTCTTACCGTATCTGTCACATAAAACCAGGTCTTAGCAGGACAACTCTGAGAATTTTCTTCAGATTCATTGAGAGAGTTTTCCATGAAGACATTTATATATGTGAGCAAGTTTGTTGTTTTTTTTTTTAAAGAAAACAATTATTGTTGTTGTTGTTAATGTTATTTTCAAAATGACTTTCTTTTTCCATCTGAAATCAAGATTTAATGTTTGGTACAAACCCAGAAAGGGTCTTTCACAGTTGAGACCTTTTATCCCCAGAGATCTGAAAAATTGTTTGTGGGTTTTGAGTGTGCGTTTTAAGTGCTTAAAAGTTTTATAAGGAGAGAGAAATTTTTAAATATTCTTACTTGGAATGGCTGCAGAGAATCTGAACAAATACCTGATTTTTCTTTTACCATTGAAAATAGTACTTTTTCCATTTCACAGATTTAAAAAAAATTCTCGTCAGCCCACATTCTGGCTTTCCAGTATTCCTTCACATTTAGCTCTCAGCAGAACTGATGATTTTTAGAAACCGTTTCTGGGGCGTACCGAAACCATTGGAGTAGGTTTTGAGCTGCTGGAACCAGTCCTTGACTTTCCTCGGTGTTCATTACCCTCTCAGCATGCTAGCAGAGAGCTGGGTGAGTCCACTCTCGCAGTCATATTGCTTAATTTAGTGCTGTGTTTTTTTAAACGTCTCTGTTCAGAGAACTTGCTTAATCTTCCATATATTCTGCTCAGGGCACTTGCAATTATTAGGTTTTCTTTTTTTGTTTTGACGGTAAGAGGAATACGGGGCTGCCATACAGACTTTGTCCTCATCAATACCACTAAGGACAGCGATTCACGCGGACTCAGAGAAACACCCACCACCTTTTGGCTTCTTTTGAGTATTGAACTAACCGGATCCACACCTCCAACACTAAAACAGGAAAACATGCGTGGTTTGGAGCAATAGGAACATCATCATTGTTTTTCGTGCTTTTGTTTCAGGTATAGGAATTATCAAAGACTCGGTTCTTTCTAAACATTGTCCTATTTCACCGTCTTGCTTCTTTAGCGTGTGCAATACTTTCCGTGCCAATAGAGTCTGATCAGTGTGCTCTAGAGAAAGTGTAGGTAGGCCCCTTGTGGCTTTTTCCTTATTCTCTCCATCCTTTTCCTGTGCCGGACAGAGAAGGGCTGGAAGGAAGGAGCCAGGAAGCGGAGAGCCTTCTGCTGGGCGATTGCCCTGTTCCGGGAAGCCTAGGCCCCGGGGCAGGGAGCTTTTCGGGGAGCCCCGCATTTCCGTCGCCCTGTTGCAGAAAAGCGCAAACAAAGCAGATCTTCTTCCCCTCCTCACCGCGAGGAATAGTGGCGTGCAGACGGGAAGCAGGCAGACTCACTTCTAAGGCGCACTCTTGAGCAATCGAGCCAGGATCAGCCCCTGTTCCACGGTCCTTTCCTCGAGTAGGTGTGCCCCCACCCGCTCAGGTCTGTGTCCTGGAGACTTGGAGCCGTGCATCCTCCAAGTGTGGGCAGGAAGCGCGGTCCACTGCGTGCGCCCCTTCCGAGCCTCGGGCGCAGGCGGCCGCGGAGGGGCCGGGCCTCCTGCGGACAGTGGCCACCGCTCCTCTGTGGCAGCTCTCGCCTCCAAATAGGAAGGCCATCCGGAGGACTGGGGCCCTCCTCCCGGTGGCACACATGGGCGAGCGCCGAGGCCCCCAGAGCACCCCGGTCACCGCGCCCGCGTAGCCCACCTAACAGTGCCGGGCGTAGAAAAACCCTCTACTGCCGCGCAGCTTGCGAGGAGCAGCCGTGTGCCTCTGTGCCGGGTCCACTTTGCAATACTTACCTAACCCCTCTTTTGTTCTCCTTACCCGTTTTCCATTTTCAAACTAGTAATAGCAGGCCTTTTGCGTTTACAGTGGAACACAATCACCAAGAAATTAGTCAGGGCGAAAAGAAAAAAAAAATTCACCAACAAACAAGGACCTCTCTTTCTAGGGATTTCTAAATATATAAAATGACTGTTCCTTAGGATGTTTCAACTTCAGAATTATTTCAGTTTGGGCCACATTGGGGGCGGGGCGGGGCGGCTAGAGAGATGGATACCACTTACCTCAAATCTTTTCAAGTGGAAATCTAAAATTGCTTTTTCATTTGGACGTTCAGGATGATTTTCTATATCGGTCAATTTTGTGTCTTTTCCAACTCACCCCCGTTTGTTTTGGGAGGAATCTTTTTTTTTTTTTCCCCATTGCTGTCCTCAATCCCATTTCTTACCCTGAATCATGACCCTCTGTGTGTCCTGTTAGGTGAGCGCGTTGGGTTATCTTGCCCCCCACGGGAAATGGCAGCGCCCCTCCTCCTCCCCCCCAAGGAACTCTGCAGAACCTTTCACACCTCTAACTCAGGGATGGGGCTGGCGTGTGTGTGGTACACTGACGTGTCCAGAAGCAGCACTTTGACTGTTCTGGGAGTAGGGTTGTACAACTTCAAGGAATGTTTGGATTTCCTGCATCTTGTGGATTTCTCCTTAGATACCGCATCGATTGCAATATAATGCTGCATGTTCAGGACGAACAGTAGCTCCTAGAAATCATAAAATCCACTCTTTGCACATAGTTCGATCTTTACTGAAATACATTGCCAAAATTTACTTTTGTTGTATAGCTTTGGAATTTTTTTTTTTTTAAGGAAACAATTGACAATACCCTTTAACATCTGTGACTACTAAGGAAGCCTGTTTCTTTCATAGAGAAAAAAAAATATCAAATGCTTTTGAAGACACTAAATGCCATGCTATTTCAGATCTGGGTGAAGAAGCAGAGCTCTGGGGACGGAAGGCTGGGCTTTTTGAGCTGTGTTGGTTGTCATGGCTACTGTTTGATGAACTGTAAACAGCTCGACAAACTGTGGTCCGTTTCCTCCTAAAACCCTTTGCACGTCCTATCTCCTAGTCACCCATGATAATCCCAGGTGAAAAAAGGGCCAGCAGTCTCCGTGGCCCAATCCCGCTTCTTCAGGGTGATGTGAAAGCAAAGGGGATGACACTGTGTGGGCTTTTCAAGTGAAACGGAAGTCTCTCCTTCCACCTTTGTTTTCAACCCAGAATTTCTGAAATAGAAAATTTAAGAACACATCCAGTAATAACTATACAGAGAACATACTTTGCTATAAAGCACATGCCTATCTATGCCGTTGTGTTAGGTTGGTTTCCTCTTTTTTCCCTCCACGGACCGTGTTGTGTTTCTGTTGATAGGGAAACTCCAAACTGTTTGCACACCTCTACTCCGGAGCTAAGATTTCTTTTACATAGATGACCTCGCTTCAAATAAGTTACCTTACTGATAGATCTTTTCTTGTAGCACTATACCTTGTGGAAAAAAAATTTTTTTTAATGTACACCTAATTTGAGAAGCTGAAGAAAAAAAAAAACTTTGAAGCACTCACTTTGAGGAGTACAGGTAATGTTTTACAAAATTGCACAAAAGAAAAATGAATGTCAAAATGATTCAGTGTTTGAAAGATATGGATCTGTTGAAACAATGAGTTTCATACCTTGTTTGTAAAAAAAAAAAAAGCATAAAGGTTGAAAGTTACATGTTTTTTTGTATATAGAAATATGTCATGTCTAAATGATCAGATTTGTATGGTTATGGCCTGAAAGAATTAATACTTAAAAGGCTCTTCAACTATACCTATGCTTCCTCTAGGTTTTTGTTACATAGAACCCTCTTCTGAGGAAGAGTAATTCTGTATTTTGCAATTAGAGAATACTGTTCATTCCTATGCCGAAAGTACTTCTCCGAGCTCCCTTCTTAGTTTAAACTCTTAAGCCATTGCAACTCCTTTTTCTCCAGAGATGATGTTTGACATTTTCAGCACTTCCTGTTCCAGTAAACCCAAAGAATATAATTCTGAACAAGAAGTGTTTGTAACAAGGGATCCTGGCTACCACGAAAATGGGGCTCATCACAAGGACACACACACAGAAATGTTCAGCCTTCTCTCCCCACCTACACNAGTAAACCCAAAGAATATAATTCTGAACAAGAAGTGTTTGTAACAAGGGATCCTGGCTACCACGAAAATGGGGCTCATCACGAGGACACACACACAGAAATGTTCAGCCTTCTCTCCCCACCTACACCTCATTTCAATGGCGGGGGGTGGGGGGTCAAACAAGAATTTCAGCTGAGATGCCTCGTTTCACTTTGGGTTTTTTTTTTCTTTACCGTTAAGAGGCCAAAATTAACATGGAGCAACTTCTCAGAAGTCATATTCTGTCCAGAAATCAAGCCAGCCAGCAGAAACTGGACAGCTGGCAGGGGAGGGGGGGATGTTGAGCAGATCCCCCCTCCAATTCTTAAAATTCAGAATCTGAGCCCCTCCCTTACATTACACGCAGTGTTTCTGGTAGCTGACATTCACCTGTACACGGCGGGAGGGAACAGCGGCTTCAGTTTCTCGTGTCCTCACGACTTGCATACAAATGGTTCAGCTGTATTAAAATTAAGTGCTTTTGGCCAATAGGTAGTAGCTCTCAGTAGCCGTCTCTCAAGAATTTCCGTCACTTTTCTTAGCTGAAAGGACTCCAGTCTTCCACTGCAGATAATTGGAGACTTCACCCAAGTTTTCTTCCCCTTTAGTTTGTTCGTTTGCTGTCTGGGACGGCCGATGAGCCGGTCTCCTTTTCCATGGCCAGTCTGAAGGCCCCCTTTGGAAGTGCTGTTTGCAGTCATCCTTGCTGAGGTAACAGGAACTGTCCTCTGGAATAAATGGCAAGTCTGAACGGTTACCAAGCTGGGTGTGTAGGTTTCCTCTGGTTCCTAACACGAACCGCCTACTCTTCAGTTAATCCAGTTCAGGAGTGGGGTGAATTTCTTTATTGTCAGTGAACATTAAACTTGATACCTGTGTGCATCAGTTCTGTGAATACTGCCCTTTTGGCCTTTTAGGGGAGGTTTTTTTTTTTCCTCCTCAGCCTTCACTACTCCCTGTACACCCAAATTAGTGTCAGCTGAAAGGCTCCAGCAGAGCCCTGCCAGCATTTTCTGGTGGCCTTTGGTTAAGACAAGAGTCCTAATTTCTAGCCAGTGGGGTCCTGGCCCTGGGCCATCTCTGAGAGTCACACCGCTCTGTTTTTCTAATATCAGCTCATGACCTACCAACCTTCCAATCGTACGCCTCCCACCGGCCAAGGAAAAAGAGACACCAGAACTTTGAGGGCACTATCAGACTGACATGGCCAGTACAGAGAACTAGGGAAGGGATGATGATTTGCACCTTATTGAAAAGAAAAATTTAAGTGCATACATAGTTAAGAGCTTTTATTGTGACAGGAGAACTTTTTTCCATATGCGTGCATACTCTCTGTAATTCCAGTGTAAAATATTGTACTTGCACTAGCTTTTTTAAAACAAATATTAAAAAAAAATGGAAGAATTCCTATTCTATTTTCTAATCGTGGTGTGTCTATTTGTAGGATACACTCGAGTCTGTTTATTGAATTTTATGGTCCCTTTCTTTGATGGTGCTTGCAGGTTTTCTAGGTAGAAATTATTTCATTATTATAATAAAACAATGTTTGATTCAAAATTTGAACAAAATTGTTTTAAATAAATTGTCTGTAAACCAGTACAAGTTTATTGTTTCAGTATACTCGTACTAATAAAATAACCGTGCCAATTGCCAACGTGTCTGTGCCTTGTGTCAGGTTCTGGGAAACCAGGGAGGCCGAGGACGTGGTGGTCCTTCTTCCTTCTTGACCTGCTGTGATCACTGGGTAGGTTTTTGGTGGCAAGGGCGACATCAGGCTCTGCCTTTCTTACTAATTTTGGGGGGTGGTAAGCGGGTCGGTCGTGCTTGAGATGAGAATCGAAGTCAGGTTTCAACATCTGATGTTTCAGCTCGTTCTATTTGTTTCTCCTCTCTGCACACTGCCATTTTTACAAGAGATTTTTCTTCTCAACAGAATTTGGCATCTTTGTGGGCTCATAGCATTATCGATATGTTTCTGTAAGCTTTGCTGCACACTGGTTAATGGTCTGAAGGTGGAAAGTTCATTTGTGTTTCTTGGAGTTCATGCCTGTTAGAAACTCAGAGGTTTGCACAGTACTCGCTCTCAGCTGAAGGAGACTTGGCAGTTGCCCCAGAAAGGAATTCCTCCAGGACCCAGGCAGGTAAGGCCCTCTACCTCCATCTGCACGAGTGGCTGTCCGATCCTTCCAGCCTTCAGGTTCTGCAGCGCTGGTTGGCATCTAGTTCAGTGTTGTTGCTTCCCCCAGGCAGGGACGGCTATCTCCCTTCCTGTTAGCTGTCTTGCTTCGGTGTATGGGGACATCTCACCAGGTCTCTGCTGTTAGCCCTGCGGCATCGAGGTCCTGTTGTACTAAGAATGCTAGTGTGATCGGATGTTGGTGTGTAAATTAGCAGTGATGCACTGAGCCTTGAAACCCAGACAACAAGGCTGTCCAAGCCCTCATCCTCCAGAACAGTCTGGGCAGACGTGGGCCGCTCTGGTGCAGCAGTCTGAACCGCCGCCTGCTCTGCTGTTTTAATAGTAGCTGCTAATGGTCCTGCAAGTCTGGGTTGCAAAGGCTGCGAGTCTTACCTGAGCCAGTCCGGTTGATGAGAGGAAAGCCTTTGCTTCACAGGCGGCAACGAGGTCGACCTGGAAGCCACCAGGAGCCTACAGTGCACAGGAACCCCTGTACAATCAGCAGGGCTGAGGGTGTCCAGGGCAGGCTCCCCCACGCCCACTGCTACTGGAGGCAGGGATGAACCTGCAGAGGGTCAGGGAGCCTTAGAAGTGAAACTTCTGCTTCAGCATGTTCCTCCTGAAGTTCTGGCTTCTGTGATCATGTTTTCACTTCCCTAAATAAACCAGGTGAGTGAGGAACCTGCCTCACTCCCCTTGGTGGAATCAGAGCGGGTAGTCTGGAAAGTCTTTGCACAAGATGGATAAAGCCAGCACATGTCCTCATGGATAGGACTGGACAGCCCCAAGTCAAGACAGGAGTATGAAGGATGCTGTTCTGGAAGTTTCCTGACTACTTACTGGCAGTCCCTTAGTAAGAGCTTTAAGACTTCTCCTCCATCCCTTTTCCTTCTTTTGCCCTGAAGGATCCCTTAAAACTAATGAACTCAAGGGCTCGAGTGTGACTCACATCTAGCTCAGGCACAGGGGTTCACACCTCAGACAACAAGACAGAAAAGGCGGAGTACCTCCAGCAGCAACACACACCCCACCAGAGGCTCATACCCTTCAAACCCCCAAGTGTGTGGGTGTTCGTGTTCCGACAAGAATTACCCTGGGTGGATTTAGGAGGAAAAAGTATTATCACGGAGCTCAAGTTGCTGAATCTTTGAACGTATTCTTCTAAGACTGTGAGACTGGACCATGAAGAAGGCTGAGCGCTGAAGAATTGATGCCTTTGAATCATGATGCTGGAGAAGACTCCTGAGAGTCCCCTGGACAGCAAGGAGCTCAAACTGGTCAATCCTAAAGGAAAACCACCCCGAGTATTCATTGGAAGGACTGATGCTGAAGCTGAAGTTTTCCAATACTTGGACTACCTTATGTGAAGAGCTGACTCATTGGGAAAGACCCTGATGCTGGGAAAGATTGAGGACAGAAGAAGGGGGTGAAAGAGGATGAAACAGTTGGATGGCATCACCAACTCAATGGACATGAATCTGAACAAACTCTGCGACATAGTGAAAGACAGGGAAGCCTGACGTGCTGCAGTCCATGGGGTCACAAAGAGTTGGCCACAACTGAGCAACCCCATGGACAACAAAGACTATAAACTCAGGCCTGTAGGTCCCTGGAGCGTGGTGGTTTGTTCGGATTCCTCATACAGTCGCCAGGAACATCGGGCTGTTAATTCGTTCTCACGCAGCAGGAAGGAGTGGCTCCTCTCTCCTCCAGGGCCGTCACTTGTCTCTCCAAAGAAAAATTAACTCCTGTATCTGCTTCTTTAGCCTCATTTAAAAGGAAATGAAGCAAAACATCCTGGGCTGTATACACTTCCCAGTCCTAATACTCAAGTAACTCTTCAAAAGAAGTAGCCGGTCGTCATTAATGCATGCAGGTTCACCGTTTAGACAAGTGTCACCGGGCACCGGGGTGGGACTCCCACCAAGGCCATGAATCTTTTCTCCAGGAAAGTACAAATGTCACCAGTGAATGCATGGACTCTAAGACAGCAGTGCCCACGGTCCCTCCTGGAGAGTATTCATCGCTGTGACGAGGAGACGCTAGCTCTGATGCTAAACCAATGTCAAGGCTTCAGCTGCTTTTCACTGGGACTCTACCTGCCAACTTTTTAGTGGATAACCTTGCAATGGAAAGATCCCCTGGAACTTCCTCAAAATAATGTTCTCTTTAAGAGAGAGGACAGCCTGGAACTGAGGGGGAGAAGGGAGAGATGGAGGAAAATGAACCTAACGAAAACCCAGGACAAGACTAGAAGCAGTGTGAGCACAGTGACAGGACCCGTTCCTAAGAGACGAGGCATCAGTGCGTCCCCCCTACTTGGGGACACCGAGAGGAAACCAAGTTCAACTGTCTGGGTGATTGCCCTCATTCTTCCGCAGCATCTGTGAGCTGGATGGAGAGGGGGCTGGTTCCCCTGGCTGCAGCCCCCCTCCCCCCACCCAGGTACCTTGACCACCAAAAGCCAATCGTGGGAAGGAAGCAGAAAACCCCCAGCTCCCCCAACAACGTGGTCCTGTAAATGCAAACTCCAGCACGCAAGCAAGTCTTCGTAGCATTATATTAAAGTGAAACCATTTTCTTTAAAAAAAAACAAAGGCGTGAGTATTAGTTTTACCAATGAGGTTATACATTTCGGGCAGGTAAGCTCCAACCGCTGACCCACTGAGTGCCCGACTTCTGGGCCCCTCGACCTAGGGGAGCCCTGCAGCCTCCAGGTGACGGGAGGAGAAGGGGGGGCCCCACACCCCAGGACCTGCTGGAACCTCTGCCCTGACATGAGGAGGGAGATGGAAAAGCAGGCGTGTGTGGACGCCTCCGCCAGCCGGAGGTGGCCTCGCCAGCAGGGTTAGCTGAACACGGTGTTGTACTGCTGGGTCACTCGGATGAACGTCGCCCTCCTGCTGAGCTCTTTGAGTTTGGCGGCCCCCACGTAGGTGCAGGTAGACCTCAGTCCCCCGAGAATATCCAGAATAGTGTTCTCGACGTCACCTTTGTAAGGCACTTCCACAGTCTTGCCCTCAGGGGCTCTGGAAGAAAAAGGAGGTGTTTCTTTCAGTCTGGTTCTTTTCCCTGAACTACCCAGCCAGGATCCCCAGCTTTGGCACTTGAACCCACCCCAAGGCTCTCGGGCGGCTGCATGCCTCCTTCTGATCCAACCAACCCTGGGAGGAACTCGGCCTCGCTGTACGCGCCACGTGGGTCAGGCCAGCATCTCAGGTGAACGCACTCCTCCCACCCAAGACGCACAGCCTGGCTGCTGACTGCCCAGAGTGCCGGAAACACAAAGTCTCCATCAGCAACTCCTGGAAGTTGCAGACCCCGCCCGCACCCTACCATCTCCTGCAGGTACGCCACACCTTCCATCGGAAACCAGCACCCCCCTTTCCACCCTCTGCTAATCTATACACGGGCCTCCAGCTGACCCAGAGTCCTGAACACCGATGGGGTGGGGGAACAGACCTCCCAGCCACCTCCCACCACGGCCTCTCCTGCTGGCCCGCCCTAACCAATAACAGAACAAGCCCAGAGTGTCCCCGTCCCCCGTACCCCTGCCAGCCCTCCAATCAGCATCAGACAGAGCATCTTCACAGGAGACGATCTCGAGAGGAAGAAGGGACAGAGAAAATGGACAAGTGGGCACTGTGAGGTTACATGGAGACCTCCACGAGTGAGGTAAGTGACTCCACTCACACGGCCTCTGTTGGGCACCCCTCAGCTTACCTCCCTGCATCTGCACAAACCACCATGCCTAGACGTGCTGTGGGGCCTCTGCAAGGTGGACCCAGAGCAGAACTAAGGACCTCCTCGGCACCCAAGGCTTTGGTAAGCATCCTTCATGTTTTCTGGGTGACACTTAGAAATTCAGGTCTGGCTCATGGCACAAACGTTAAACCACATCTGACTGTCCGGCTGAGTCCTTGTCCCACTCTTTCTAAGGCCACCAAGCAACACCACGTCACACCCCCTTACTGCAGGTTTTGAAGATGCCATCTAGACTCGCGTTAGAAGGGGCATTACAAGAAGGGAATCTCCAGTCCACACACAACTCTACCCCCCATCCAAGGGTCAGGAAATCTGGAAATTCTAACAATTTACCAAATACTGGAACTTTAGCTGGTCACTTCACATTAAAAAAACAGCATCTCTTGATCAAAAAGTCATTACCTAGAATTTCAAAAGGGTATTAACTCTTGTGCATTGAAATCTACACATGCAAGACTACCCTCAGGTAAGATCTAGCAGTTTAAATCATTGACCAGAACAAGACAAGGCTGTCCATTCTCGCCACTGTTATTCAACATAGTTTTTGAAGTCCTAGCCTCTGCAATCAGAGAAGAAATAAAAGGAATCCAAACTGGAAAAGAAGTAAAACTGTTGGCAGATGATGATACTATACATAGAAAATCCTAAAGAGGCCACCAGAAGACTGGTGCTAATCAATGAATTTGGTAAAGCTGCAAGCTACAAAATTAATGCACAGAAATCTGCGTTCCTATACACTAACAACGAAAGATCAGAAAGAGAAATTACGGAAACAATCCCATTTTGCCATTGCAACAAAAAATGAAAATACCTTGGAATAAACCTACCTGAAGCAAAGACCTTTCCTTGGTAAAGGAGAACAGTATGGAGGTTCCTTTAAAAACGAAAAATAGAGCTACCTTATGACCCAGCAATCCCACTCCTGGGCATACACCAGAGAAAACCCTTAATTCCAAAAAAGATACAGGCACCTCAGTGTTTATTTACTGCAGCACTATTTACAATAGCCCAGACATGGAAGCAACCTAAATGTCCATCAACAGAGGAATGGCTACCGATGTGGTACATATACAGGATGGAATGTTACTCAGCCATAAAAAGGAATGAAATTGTACCATATGCAAAAACATGGATAGACCTAGAGACAGTCATACAGAGTGAAGTCAAGTCAGAGAAAAACAAATATGCAATAACACGTATATGCAATCTAGAAAAATGGTAGAAAGGAACTTGTCTACAAAGCAGAAATAAAATGGGAGGGAAATCCAAATAAAGGGGATATAGGTACACATATGGCTGATTTACTTTGCTGTAAAGCAGAAACACAACATTGTAAACAACTATAGTCTAATAAAAATTAAGGGGAAAAAAACAAAAACACAAACCAAGGGCTGGCCTAGTGGCTAGTTTACAGCAGCAAGTTCTGAAGCCGGTCACTGGTCACACCCAAGATGACGGGTATTGCTGTTTTCTCAGACCACAGACCAACATGTGCCTAGGCGCCAGAAATGATAACCATTTTANGTTTACAGCAGCAAGTTCTGAAGCCGGTCACTGGTCACACCCAAGATGACGGGTATTGCTGTTTTCTCAGACCACAGACCAACATGTGCCTAGGCGCCAGAAACGATGACCATTTTATTTTTCAATAAACATTTCCATGGCCTCCCCAGGCTTACAGACACCCTCCAGATCCTCAGCATCACTTCTTCTCTAAGTGGTGATGGTACCTTTTGCAAGTCATTTATCTTTGACGCCCACGTCTTCTCATCTGTAAAATGAAAGGCTTGGATGTGTCTCCCAAGGACAGTGTGAAAACTAAATGGGTAATGACTGGGAAGGAACTAGCAAAGCACAAATAACTCTGCCTTAATTAACTACAATGTCAAAGTAGGAGAACCGGTCTTAGGAGGGGCTCAGATGATGGGGGGCAGGGTGCGGGTTGGGGGAGTGCAGAGACAGAACACGGGTGCAGCCCAGAGGGCTCGCGCTGCCTCTGGATTACGCTTCTCACTCCTTCAGCACTTTCCTCCCGTGTCTAAGATGTGATTGAATCCACTTCCGGAACTGAGTCTCGGTCCTCCCGAATCTCCTATTTTCTGTTTTGCCTGAACCCTGCTGGAATCACAGAAGATGCTCCTTGGTTTCTGTTTGCGCTCCAGCCTGGTCTGGCCTTTCCTACCTGCTTTTCTTAGGAACCCAAAACAGCTGCAGTGACTAGAGGGCAAAAAAAGGCCTCCAGGCAAAGCATCTGGCTGCCACACAATTGCAATGGCTCCTCTCCCAGACCAGCACATGGCAGAAGGCACAGGCCCTTGAACAGGGGTACTGGTAAAGCATTAAGCTGCCTGGCAGAGGTTCAGGTCGAAGGGGAGGCAGTAAACCCCTTTCTCTCTCTCCCCTGACCCCTTCCGGCCTCCTCCACCCGTCATCACACAGGAGAAAGAGGCCTTTGGAGGCTGCGTGGGACGGGGTGTCCCTCTTGTCCTAAACCTGTCTGCAGCTTCCAGGATGAAGGTATGAATATAGCCCCCAGCTCCTTGTTCCCACCCCGCTGTCCCCATAACTACACCATCTTTTTCTTATTGAGATTCCCGCCAAAAGAGAAAAAGACTGCAGAGAAAGAGGAGTGAAGTTAGACTACCAGTACCCGAGGAACAGAGAGCTCTGGTGGGGGACCCCACCCCTCCCACCAGCCTGCCCACCTGAAATATCTCAGTGATTGAACTCTGTACCTTGACCTTGGCTCAGACCTTACATAATGCATCCAAATCCCACGTCCTCATGGTAAGCTTTTGGGTGTGGAATAAGTGGTAGGAGATGGAGGGGATCAGCCCATGGCAGGGGGCCTGAACTCCCATCCTTCTAAGGATTCAGGAGCTCCTGCCCCGTCCACATGGTGCAGCCTCTCATCACTGCCAACTCTGATGAGAAGCAATGGCAGACTACGGAGCAGCGCGAGGTAGTGAGTAAATTCTGCCACAACGTTCTTCAAACACACGTACACACAATTAAAACGGAAGTGGAACAGATAAGCAGACCTGAGCATCCCTTCCGCAGACTGTTATGATTAAATGCCTGCAAAAGCTGCCTGTGTCAACTGTCTAAGCCTGCAGGCAGGGGCGAGTCCTGGGGGAGCTGCTGCAGGTGACACAGGGCATTCTTCCCAAAAGGTCTGACCTCCGTGAGGGGGTCTTGCCCACCCCATCTCACATGCCTTCAGCCTGACTCACGCCAGGCTCCACAGGGGCTCTCTCAGGACAAGGCTGGGATATTCTGGCCTAGCTCCTTGGAAGCCTAGTGGGTCCCCTCCAGGGCTGGCTGAACAAAAGTCATAACTACTCACACATACCCCTAATTCCACTTCCAACTCCACCCCAAACACTGCCAATGCTAGTTGGATAAAAATTATGGCTGTTTTGAAAGAGGCCAGGATGGGTTTTCTAATCAAAGATGACATAAATAGATGGAAAGAAACCACGTTCTTGGATTGGAGGAATCAATATTGACAAAATGATTATACTACCCAATGCAATCTACACAGTCAATGCAATCTCTATCAAATTAGCAATGGCATTTTTCACAGAACAACAACAAAAAATTCTTACAGTTTGCATGGAGACACAAAAGACCCCAAATAGCCAAAGTGAAAAATGAAGCTGGAGGAATCAACAATATGGTACTGGCACAAAAACAAATGTAGGTAAATGAAACAGGACAGCAAGCTCAGAAATAAATCCACACACCTACCGTCAATTAATCTATGACAAAGGAGGCAAGACTACACAATGGAGAAAAGACAGCCTCTGCAAGAAATGGGGCTGGGAAAACTGGACAGCAAAATGTGAAAAAAACCCAAAACATTCTTTAACATCATACACAAAAAGAAACTCAAAATGGATTTAAGACCTAAATGTAAGACCTGATACTATGAAACTCAGAGGAAAACATAGGTAAAACTCTTTGGCATAAATCACAACACTATCTTTTGATCCATCTCCTAGAGTAATAGAAATAAAAATAAATGGGACCTAATTAAACTCAAGAAAAGTTTCTGCACAGCAAAGGAAACCATAATCAAAATGAAAAGACAACCCACAGAATGGAAGAAAATATTTGCAAATGATGGCAACTAGCAAGGGATTACTCTCCAAAATTTACAAATAGCTCCTGAGGCTCAATACTAGAGATCACCTCACACCAGTCATAATGGCCATGATCAAAAAGTCTACAAAGAATAAATGCTAGAAAGGGTGTGGAGAAAAGGGAACCCTCCTACACTGTTGGTAGAATGCAAACTGGTACACCCACTATGGAAACAGTATGGAGACTCCTTAGGAAAGAAAAAAACGGAGCTACCGTATGATCCAGCTGCACTCCTGGACACATATCTGGGGAAAAACATGATTCTAAAGGAGGCATGTACCCCAGCGTTCACTGCAGCTGTTTATAATAGACAGGACACGGAAGCCTCCTAAACGTCCATCAACAGATAAATGGATAAAGAATACGTGGTACGTATCACATGTACACAATGGAATATTACTCAGCCATTAAAAATGAAATAATGCCATTTGCAGCAACATGGATGGACCTACTAAGGAGTCAGAGAAAGACAAACATCATATGATATGGCTGCTATGCACAATCTAAAAAGAATGATACGAATGAATTTACGAATAAACTTACGGTTACCAGGAAGGAAGATGGGGGACAGACTCAGAGTCTGGCACTGACATGTACACACTGCTATGTTTACAGCAGATAACCAACAAGGACCTACTGTATAGCACAGGGAACTCTATTCAGTATTTTGCAGTAACCTATAAGGAAAAAGAATCTGAAAAAAGCAGTATGCGTATGTACAACTGAATCACTTTGCCACACACCTGAAACTAACAACGCTGTAAATCAACTATACTTCAATTAAAAAAGTAAGCCACAGTTATTTAATTAAATCTTTTAATTTAAAAAAATGTTTCCCAGGCCTTTCCCATGGTACCATAATATAAAGAGACTCGTATTCTTTGAGAGCTACTTCCATTCCCCAGGTATCCCACACTGCAGGTGGATTCTTTACCAGCTGAGCCACCAGGGAAGCCCAAGAATCCTGGCGTGGATAGCCTATCCCTTCTACAGGGGATCATCCCAACCCAGGAATTAAACCAGGCTCTCCTGCATTGCAGGCGGACTCTTTACCAGCTGAGCTACACGGGAACCACCATAATATAAACACACTTGTGCTCTTTGAGACCTATTTCCATCCCATTTCTGTAAGAAGCAAGGGAATGTAACCTCACCAGTTATGGCGCTGTGCCCACTCCCCATCCAACCCCCACATACCTATACTCCGCAACCCCTCCCGCGTGTTTCTTCATCGCCGTCTCTGAGCTCATCCCATAGAAGAGCTTGAGCTTCTGTCCGTTCCTCTCGATCACCTCTCCGGCACACTCAGTGTGGCCCGAAAACATTCCTCCCAGCATGACAAAATCTGCTCCAGCCCCTGTACCCCCAAAGTGGGGACAAAAAGCAGCAGCAGAGAAAAGAGTCAGGGAAAAATCAGCTCCAGAAAGATGCAAGGACTACCCACTCCCCCTCCATCTCCTGGCTATCGTGAGAAAAAGCTCGACTTCCCTACTCAGGGAAAAAAGTTAAGGGCAGACAAGCACCAGACGGTCCGAGCCATACAGCCTACTGACGCTTGGTGACTGGCGCACTTGGCAATCCTTAATAGTTATTGTTGACTCCTTATGACCATCTTCCACAGGTCTAACTCTCTTAAAATCAGAGAAACTTTAGAAGTGAGCAGCATCTCAGCGTGTTGTCCAATCTCATACTTAACACAGGAAGTCCTCTGCCATGTACCCATTGGGCATCTGGTCTACCAAAAGGTCTCAGCACTCATACACTCTGTATAGACAGGAAGGGACCTCAGCACAGACCGAACTTCCTGCCCTAGAGCTTGGACATGGAGAGAAATCTGTACGTACATATATATATGTGTATACACATGTGTATGTCTGTGTACATCAAACATATACACACATCTGTCTATAGATGTATCCTGTAAAACTCGACTCACACCTCTGCTGTGATAGACATTTGACTTCCAGTGTAAACAACAACACATATAAACCACTGAATGACGTGATACTTCCAGGACAGGTACAGAGGACACTGGGTGTTGCAGCGGCCTTTGGAGGTTATGCTGGATCTGAACCAGGAGTGGTAGGACAGGGCCGGCTCACTGCTCTGTCCTCAGTGTTTATCACAGCACTTGGCAAAGGTAGCGTAACTAGCTGTCAGGAAAGCAGAAGGCGTACACGGAAGAAAGAGAAACAGTCACCGTTCGCCATCCTGACCATCCTGCTGAGGGTTTACGCTCAGAATCGGGGGATATCAGGGTATAGAAGTGTTACACAGTCAGGATGAAGGACCACAAGGAGCAAGCACAGACTCCTCTAAAAACTGGCCCTGACCACTTCCAGCTGGTCGCTTAAATATTTGTAAGAGGACTTTGAGGTGTGCCTCGGGTATCCCAGGCCCTTCCATCCAGCATCACAGAAGGCCGGCTCTGCTGGGCTGGACCCTGGGCCGGGCAATCAGGCAAGCAAGACATAGAGTCTCTCGACTTGGCAACAAGCTTTGATGACTTCCCTGCAGAGTCCCCAACACATATGCCAGCTCCTCGGTCCCCCTGCCATGATAAGGGGGCAGGGATAACTGGGGTCCGGTCAGGCCTCCTGATGACCACAACCCAGGAAGCAGTGCTTCCCAACCAGCATTTTTCCCCAAAGTGGTTCCTCTCCATCCGAAGGTATGGCTACACTTCCTGGAATGGGGGTGAGGGGTGGGGGCAAGCCTTCAGCGCCACTCTGCACAGGGTGCCCGTGTGCACTGTTAGAGGGGAGCCTGAGACAGAACACCCCTCAGTGTTCTGTACATCCAGCTGAAAACCCCACAGGAGAAATGTCCTTGGCTGCTGATCCTTATTATAAGAGGCGAGTGAACAGAGGCGGGAGCAGGAATCGCGACTCCGCCCCCGAGTGCGGGACCCTTACCTTGTCCCTCGCCTCTGGGGGCCTCCGTCCCCTGCACGCTCTCCAGGGTTGCTACAAAACCTAGCTGCTAAGAACACTGCCCTGGATTGTCATGAGCAGCATTCGAAAAATAATTTTAAAACTGAACCCACTTTAGATCATTTAGAATTATCTAAATATTTAGAAAAAATAATTTAAAACATGAACCTAAGACGATTTATGGGCTGAACCGAAACAGCAATAAAGAAGGACGAGAGAGGATGTCACCTCTTACAGGAGAGAGGAGGGGCCAGCAGCATCTCTGAGGGGTGCCCAAGGCAGAAAAGTTCCCTCCAGCGAAAAAGAAAGAAAGAAGCCAGCAGCAAACCCGGTCCTGTCATCAAGAAAGGAAGGAGGGGCTGCCTCCGGCAGGAACACCTCACAGCTGTGGACCGCAGCTGGCAAAGGTTCAGTGGTGGGCACGGGGCACAGCCTGCAGAGATGCCGCATGGCCCAGTGCCTTCCCCAGAAAACACCTGGCCAGCCGGCCCGTGGTCCAGCCCCACCAGACCACAGCCAGACGCTGCTGCCCTCTAGTGGGAAACCGGCTCCTCAGCATCTGGTATGTGAAACTACGGCTGGGATCTCAGGCCCTCCCTGAGGATATTAACCTTAGGTTAGGCTCCAAACACCCCCTCGCTGAAGTTTCGGGGGGCATCAGACCTGGTACAGTCCTCTTCCAACGGGTCCCCTGAGCCTTCTCAGTGGTGACTTCTGGGCTCTGACTTTGCCCACTATCTATCCCTGGGCACTCGGCCTGCTGACACCCACTAGAACCAAAGGGCCAATCAGAGGCTGAGATCCAAGGAGAGGAAACTCAGGATTGGCCCCATCCTCTCCCAAAGTGTCTGCCCCCTCCCTCCGGCACCCCGCAGGGAGCTCACCGTACCCACCCCCTTCCCTGCAAGCTCCCTCCCCTCCACCTCCTCTTACCAAAGGCTTTGGCGACATCTCCTGGACACGTGCAGCCTCCGTCCTTCAAAAAAGGGAAGAGCAAAGAGAGGAGGTCAGTGGGAGCTGGGCCAGGCCATTCCCAGCACCCCCATCTCCCCTGGAGGTGGGGAATGAGATGGTATCTGCTGGCCTAGCCCCCTCTGGACACCCCACCTGCAGACAACCACACAACCAGCAGAGCCCAGGCCCAACACTCCCCGTGTAACCAAGCCGGACTGTGTGCGTAGCTCTGTCAAGTTCATGATTAACCTCCTTCTCTGAACTTTTATTCCTTTTCTTGTTCAAAACCTTGTTCTCCTCAAGACTGAGGAGTGTCAGAGAAAAAGAGAGGAACTGCAACTCAGCAGGACCCCACGGGGCCCTTCCTGCGCGACAGGCCTCCCCCCCGTATTGTGTGCTCAAGCTCCTCTCTGAAGTACCTAGAAAACAGTATCTGATGCACAGTTCCTGAGTTGCTTTGCAGATATGAAAGTGAAAAGTGAAAGCGTTAGTTGCTCAGCCATGTCCAACTCTTTGTGACCCCGTGGACTGTAGCCTGCCAGGCTCCTCTTGGCCATGGAATTCTCCAGGCCAAGAATATTGGAGTGGGCTGCCATTCCCTTCTTCAGGGGATCTTCCTGACCCAAGGATTGACCCTAGGTCCCTTGCATTGCCGGTGGATTCTTTACTGTCTGAGCCACCAGAGAAGCCCCTATCTGATGCACAGTTCCTGAGTTGCTTTGCAGATATGAAACCCCACCACCAAACAGATGGTAACTAATCTGCTAATATTTAATGACCATGAGCACATAGCCCCAGGCCTTCTGGAACCTAAGGACTGATAACATGAACCCCTGTGACATCACCCTGTTCCCTCACCATCAACCAATCAGATAATTGTGCACAAGCTGATCACGTGACCCTGCAATCTGCTCCCTACACCCGAACCTGGCTTTTAAAAGTGCTTTGCCAAAACCCTTCAGGAGCTTAGGTTTTTTTTTAGGGCATGAGCCACTGTCTCTTTGCATGGCCCCGCAATTAACCCGTCTCTGCTCCAAACTCCAATGTTTCTGTTTGTTCGGCCTCTGCATTGGGCACCCCAGCTTGTGCTAATACCCTCACCAGCGCNTGTCCACAGATGTCAAGACTGTCTCTTATACACATCTCTCCCTCCCCTCCACGGCCTCTTACCAAAGGCTTTGGCGACATCTCCTGGACACGTGCAGCCTCCGTCCTTCAAAAAAGGGAAGAGCAAAGAGAGGAGGTCAGTGGGAGCTGGGCCAGGCCATTCCCAGCACCCCCATCTCCCCTGGAGGTGGGGAATGAGATGGTATCTGCTGGCCTAGCCCCCTCTGGACACCCCACCTGCAGACAACCACACAACCAGCAGAGCCCAGGCCCAACACTCCCCGTGTAACCAAGCCGGACTGTGTGCGTAGCTCTGTCAAGTTCATGATTAACCTCCTTCTCTGAACTTTTATTCCTTTTCTTGTTCAAAACCTTGTTCTCCTCAAGACTGAGGAGTGTCAGAGAAAAAGAGAGGAACTGCAACTCAGCAGGACCCCACGGGGCCCTTCCTGCGCGACAGGCCTCCCCCCCGTATTGTGTGCTCAAGCTCCTCTCTGAAGTACCTAGAAAACAGTATCTGATGCACAGTTCCTGAGTTGCTTTGCAGATATGAAAGTGAAAAGTGAAAGCGTTAGTTGCTCAGCCATGTCCAACTCTTTGTGACCCCGTGGACTGTAGCCTGCCAGGCTCCTCTTGGCCATGGAATTCTCCAGGCCAAGAATATTGGAGTGGGCTGCCATTCCCTTCTTCAGGGGATCTTCCTGACCCAAGGATTGACCCTAGGTCCCTTGCATTGCCGGTGGATTCTTTACTGTCTGAGCCACCAGAGAAGCCCCTATCTGATGCACAGTTCCTGAGTTGCTTTGCAGATATGAAACCCCACCACCAAACAGATGGTAACTAATCTGCTAATATTTAATGACCATGAGCACATAGCCCCAGGCCTTCTGGAACCTAAGGACTGATAACATGAACCCCTGTGACATCACCCTGTTCCCTCACCATCAACCAATCAGATAATTGTGCACAAGCTGATCACGTGACCCTGCAATCTGCTCCCTACACCCGAACCTGGCTTTTAAAAGTGCTTTGCCAAAACCCTTCAGGAGCTTAGGTTTTTTTTTAGGGCATGAGCCACTGTCTCTTTGCATGGCCCCGCAATTAACCCGTCTCTGCTCCAAACTCCAATGTTTCTGTTTGTTCGGCCTCTGCATTGGGCACCCCAGCTTGTGCTAATACCCTCACCAGCGCACCTGCCATTCCCAGGCCCCATCCGTCATGTTTCAGGCCAGTACACACACACCCCCACCCCCGCCGCCACCACCTGCCCCCGCTCCCCCACTGGGCATCAGTACTCCGCTTAGGATGCAGGAACCGTTGAGCAGGCAGGATCGAGGGGCTGGACCT
This sequence comes from Raphicerus campestris, assembly GCA_006410735.1. NCBI lineage: Eukaryota > Metazoa > Chordata > Mammalia > Artiodactyla > Bovidae > Raphicerus > Raphicerus campestris. The sequence goes on along the minus strand of SJYW01050518.1, from coordinate 310,931 downwards.
CATCTCCACCAGCCCCCCGTACAACATGCCTGGCCACTGGCCATCCCCATGAAACCAGCATTCAGTCATCACCTCTCCCCGCTGCCCGGCATGAAGTTGAGACTTACTTAGCACAAGAGCACTAGTATTTTATGGGCCACAAAGGACACTGAATTTGCTGCTTTATATTTCGAGCCTTGTGTCTCCTCATCACTTTCTTGTAAGGTCTCCAGTTTCCTTCAAGTCAAACACAGGCTCCCAACACCCACTTGACCCACAGAGCGCCCTGCACTGGTTCAGCGCCCGTCACCATGGGCTGCTGGCACAGTTTGGCCGTGGAGGTTATGTTTCAACACCAGGGACCCTGTACAAAACCACAGGACACAGACCTACTAGGTTTTCTTACAAGCATGAGAGGCACAAAATAACCAGGCTGCTACCTGCTGTTGGCAGTATGGCCTGTGTGAGGTCCAAGGAGGAAAAGGCCAGCCACAGGGCCTGGGGTAGCCACCCACCCAACAGAGAAAGGTACGACGTGACAGAGCCCAGGGCCGGTCTTGGAGGGAAGTGCCTGTCCCCAGGAGAGGGAACACACTTTGGGAAGGATGCAGAAGACCCAGGCCACCAGAGCTATCCATGTGGTGATGGCAGGAAAGTGGAGGGCATCTCCATGGAACTGAGAGGAACCACCTTACAAACAGCATCTCTGACTGAGGACGTGGGTCCCTATGATTCAATCCTCCTTTTCTGGTCTGCTTTTAAGCCTGTCCTTCCAGGAACTAGACCTCAAACACTCAGTTCAGTTGCTCAGGCGTGTCCAGCTCTTTGCAACCCCATGGACGGTAGCACGCCAGGCCTCCCTGTTCATCAGTAACTCCCAGAGCCTACTCAAACTCATGTCCATCGCGTTGGTGATGCCATCCAACCATCTCATCCTCTGTCATCCCCTTCTCCTCCCACCTTCAATCTTTCCCAGCATCAAGGTCTTTTCCAATGAGTCAGTTATTCGTATCAGGTGGCCAAAGTATTGAAGTTTCAGCTTCAGCATCAGTCCTTCCAATGAATATTTAGGACTGATCTTTAAGATGGCCTGGTTGGATCTCAAACACTGCTTCACTGCAATTCTGATCAAAAGGCAGGTTGCTGTGTCGTTGTGTTAGTCGCTCAGTCATGCTGGGGGCTCAATCTCTTGTTTTTATGAATATTTACTGACTGCAATTACCTCCTCCATCAAGTGCATCATTCATGTCTGCCTTTCCTGACCCGGGAGGACCATGTGGTCACAAGAAAGAATTTAGTTCAGAAGCAGGCTCTCCATAAAAGGCATGTGCCCAAAGCCCTTCATGTGAATAGTCACACACATGGCCGTGTGTCTTGCTGGTGCTTCAAATTTCCCGCATATTTTTACTTTCTCTTTCAAAGGTGCAACCCCTCTATGCCCTTCACTTGACTTGCCAGTTATTTTTAAATTGCTTTATCTTTTTATCAAAACCAGTTCTCCACAATAGGATCTCAAACTTATAACCTCGAAAGAATAAATAGGGACTGGCCCTGGCAGTCTAGTGGTTAAGACGCTCAAGCTTCCGCTGCAGGGAGCATGGGTTCAATCCCTGGGTGGGGAACTAATATCCCATATGCCATGGAGTATGGCCAGAAATAAAGAAGATTAAATACACTCATGCTCCCAATAAGAAGGTCCCTAGCATGGTCTGACTTAGAAACAAAAAAATGTGTGCACACTTGCACATACACACAAGCGTGTTCTTAAGTCTTTATCTCACTTGTGAATGGTTCGTGACTGCTTGTGCAGGCTTCTGCAAATGTCACACCTGTATGGTCAGTGATGAGGCCTGACTCAGAAAGCCTGCACTCTAGGGACCCCCAGAAAGCAAGCTCTTCTCCTGCCAGGATGTCCACAGATGTCAAGATGTCCACAGATAACAGGACTTCATGATGTGCTTGGGAGATGAAACCATACATAACGCTTCATCTGCTCGCTGTGCCAGGGTGGGATTTAGGAAACAGACAACGCATGGCCAAAAGGCAGGACTACAGTTTAACCCAGTACAACCCAATGTCACACACCACCTTAGGGCAAAGGAGTCTGCCCCCCGACTACATTTACAGGTAATCTCCAAAGGAGGTTCAAAGCATCCTTTCACGTTCTCAGGAGGCAGAGACATGCATTTACTTTCATACATGAACACGTACAGCTGCAGGGAGGTTTCTTTTTTTTAAAAAAAAAAAAAAA
>SJYW01050518.1:294914-306212 GCA_006410735.1 Raphicerus campestris | reverse complement strand
TGCCCCCGCTCCCCCACTGGGCATCAGTACTCCGCTTAGGATGCAGGAACCGTTGAGCAGGCAGGATCGAGGGGCTGGACCTCATCTCCACCAGCCCCCCGTACAACATGCCTGGCCACTGGCCATCCCCATGAAACCAGCATTCAGTCATCACCTCTCCCCGCTGCCCGGCATGAAGTTGAGACTTACTTAGCACAAGAGCACTAGTATTTTATGGGCCACAAAGGACACTGAATTTGCTGCTTTATATTTCGAGCCTTGTGTCTCCTCATCACTTTCTTGTAAGGTCTCCAGTTTCCTTCAAGTCAAACACAGGCTCCCAACACCCACTTGACCCACAGAGCGCCCTGCACTGGTTCAGCGCCCGTCACCATGGGCTGCTGGCACAGTTTGGCCGTGGAGGTTATGTTTCAACACCAGGGACCCTGTACAAAACCACAGGACACAGACCTACTAGGTTTTCTTACAAGCATGAGAGGCACAAAATAACCAGGCTGCTACCTGCTGTTGGCAGTATGGCCTGTGTGAGGTCCAAGGAGGAAAAGGCCAGCCACAGGGCCTGGGGTAGCCACCCACCCAACAGAGAAAGGTACGACGTGACAGAGCCCAGGGCCGGTCTTGGAGGGAAGTGCCTGTCCCCAGGAGAGGGAACACACTTTGGGAAGGATGCAGAAGACCCAGGCCACCAGAGCTATCCATGTGGTGATGGCAGGAAAGTGGAGGGCATCTCCATGGAACTGAGAGGAACCACCTTACAAACAGCATCTCTGACTGAGGACGTGGGTCCCTATGATTCAATCCTCCTTTTCTGGTCTGCTTTTAAGCCTGTCCTTCCAGGAACTAGACCTCAAACACTCAGTTCAGTTGCTCAGGCGTGTCCAGCTCTTTGCAACCCCATGGACGGTAGCACGCCAGGCCTCCCTGTTCATCAGTAACTCCCAGAGCCTACTCAAACTCATGTCCATCGCGTTGGTGATGCCATCCAACCATCTCATCCTCTGTCATCCCCTTCTCCTCCCACCTTCAATCTTTCCCAGCATCAAGGTCTTTTCCAATGAGTCAGTTATTCGTATCAGGTGGCCAAAGTATTGAAGTTTCAGCTTCAGCATCAGTCCTTCCAATGAATATTTAGGACTGATCTTTAAGATGGCCTGGTTGGATCTCAAACACTGCTTCACTGCAATTCTGATCAAAAGGCAGGTTGCTGTGTCGTTGTGTTAGTCGCTCAGTCATGCTGGGGGCTCAATCTCTTGTTTTTATGAATATTTACTGACTGCAATTACCTCCTCCATCAAGTGCATCATTCATGTCTGCCTTTCCTGACCCGGGAGGACCATGTGGTCACAAGAAAGAATTTAGTTCAGAAGCAGGCTCTCCATAAAAGGCATGTGCCCAAAGCCCTTCATGTGAATAGTCACACACATGGCCGTGTGTCTTGCTGGTGCTTCAAATTTCCCGCATATTTTTACTTTCTCTTTCAAAGGTGCAACCCCTCTATGCCCTTCACTTGACTTGCCAGTTATTTTTAAATTGCTTTATCTTTTTATCAAAACCAGTTCTCCACAATAGGATCTCAAACTTATAACCTCGAAAGAATAAATAGGGACTGGCCCTGGCAGTCTAGTGGTTAAGACGCTCAAGCTTCCGCTGCAGGGAGCATGGGTTCAATCCCTGGGTGGGGAACTAATATCCCATATGCCATGGAGTATGGCCAGAAATAAAGAAGATTAAATACACTCATGCTCCCAATAAGAAGGTCCCTAGCATGGTCTGACTTAGAAACAAAAAAATGTGTGCACACTTGCACATACACACAAGCGTGTTCTTAAGTCTTTATCTCACTTGTGAATGGTTCGTGACTGCTTGTGCAGGCTTCTGCAAATGTCACACCTGTATGGTCAGTGATGAGGCCTGACTCAGAAAGCCTGCACTCTAGGGACCCCCAGAAAGCAAGCTCTTCTCCTGCCAGGATGTCCACAGATGTCAAGATGTCCACAGATAACAGGACTTCATGATGTGCTTGGGAGATGAAACCATACATAACGCTTCATCTGCTCGCTGTGCCAGGGTGGGATTTAGGAAACAGACAACGCATGGCCAAAAGGCAGGACTACAGTTTAACCCAGTACAACCCAATGTCACACACCACCTTAGGGCAAAGGAGTCTGCCCCCCGACTACATTTACAGGTAATCTCCAAAGGAGGTTCAAAGCATCCTTTCACGTTCTCAGGAGGCAGAGACATGCATTTACTTTCATACATGAACACGTACAGCTGCAGGGAGGTTTCTTTTTTTTAAAAAAAAAAAAAAAAAGCAAATATTTCAAGGGTTACTTGTTTTCCAAGAGTGTTGAAGTCTTTTAGTAGAAAAGGTATCATGTGACATGAGTGGTGATTCGATCTGCGAACTGTCAACATGACCTCTTCTTAAAAATACCTGCCCAGCCCTAAAAGAAGGGACAGTGAAAACAAGCATGTCGTGGACAGAGGGGACTGAATCGAGCACCAACTATGAAGAAAGGGTCCTTACAGATTTCATTTTTCTATTCAAACGCCACAAGTACCAGAAGTTGATACTTTGTAGGTGGGGAAACTCAAAGAGGGAGGCTCAGAAAGGTGGAGTGACTTGTGCAAGGTCACACAGCTATAATAATGGATAAATGAGATTAGAACCCTAGTAACCTCTAACAATGTCTAGAAGTATACATATCAAAACATTAGCAGTGGTTATCTTAAGATGGCATTGCTATAGAAGCAAAAACAGAGAAATGGGACCTAATCAGGCTTCTAAGCTTTTGCACAGCAAAGGAAATCATAATCATAACAAAAAGACAACCTACAGACTGGGAGAAAATATTTGCAAATGATACAACTGACAAGAGCTTAATTTTCTAAATATATAAACAGTTCATACAACTCAAACGACCCCGTCAAAAAATGGGCAAAAGGCCTAAAGAGACATATCTCCAAAGAAGACATACTGATAGTCAATAGGGACATGAAAAGATGCTCATCATCTCTAGTTATTAGAGAAATGCAATCAAAATTACAATGAGGTACCCCTCGCACCAGTCAGAATGGACATCATTAAAAAGTCTACAAATGACAAATGATAGAGAGGGTGTGAAGAAAAGAACTCTCCTACACTGTTGGTGAGAATCTAAATTGGTGCAGCCAGTTTGGACGAGGATGGAGGTTCCTCAAACAACTAAAAATAGAGTTGCCATGTGATCCAGCTATCCCACTCCTGGGCATATATCCAGACCAAACTCTAATCTGAAGAGAAACACGCACCCCTGTGTTCACAGCAGCACTCTTCACAATGCCCAAGACATGGAAAGAACCTAAACTGTCCACTGACATATGAATGGATAAAGCTCTCTCTACACACACACACGTGTGCGCACACACACACACAGGAATATTACACAGCCTTTAAAAGCATGAAACCATGCCACTTGCAGCAACATGGACGGACCTAGAGAGTATCACACCACAGGAAGCGAGTCAAAGAGACAGACAGGGGCTTCCCTGGTGGCTCAGTGGCAAAGAAGCCACTTGCCCCTGCAGGGGCATGGGCTCAATCCTGGATCCAGGAAGATCCCACCTGCTGTAGAGCAACTAAGCCCGTGCACCACGAGTACTGCGCCTGTGCTCTAGAGCCCAGGAGCCACAACGCCCGAGCCTGCGCCCCCTGGAGCCCAGGCTCTGCAACAAGAGCAGGCACTGCAAGGAGAAGCCTGCACACGCAGCCAGAGACGAGCCCCTGCTTGCCACAGCTAGAGAAAAGCCGCATAGCAACAAAGACCCGGCACAGCTGAAAACAGAGCATTTGCTTAAAAGACAGATACATACAGTGCCACTTACACATGGAATCTAAGATACGGCACAAACGACCTTATCTACAAAACAGAAACACGCGCAGACACGGAGGACCAGACCTCTTGTGCTTGCCAAGAGGGCGCGGGTGAAGGGAGCATAGACTGGGAGTGTGGGACTAGCAGATGCTGACTGTTATATATAAAACGGGTAAACAACAGTGTCCTACTGTATAGCACAGGGAACTATATTCAATATTCTGCAATATTAGAATATATTTCCATAATGGAAAAGTATATATATATATGTGTATAACTGAACCACTTTGCAGCACAGTAGAAATTAACACACTGTATATCAACTATACTTTAATAATTTTTTTAATTTTATTTTTTTTTGAGTTTGGTATTAATTTTATTCTATTTTCTGTATAACTTTACATAAAGGCTTATTTCCACAGGCCTCAGGAAATGGGTAGAAATCACAGGACAATCTCTCTTCCCACCAAAAAAAAGCTGCATATTTTGGTAAAGTGTTTGTCCTAAAGGAAAACCTGAAAGTTGCATTAGCAAGGCTGTGCGAGATTTTTACACAAGACCTAAAAACAGCCTGCAGTGGAGATTTTAGTCCTTTGTTCAGCTGCCCAGACAGAAGCCAGAAGTTGTGAGTATGACAGGGCCATGGAAGCAGTGGAGGTGGATGGTGGGCACCTAGGACGGAAGGAGAGAGGGTTTCTGGGAAGATTTCTGGGAATGGCGCGGTTTCCCTTTTTTTCTCTCTCTCTTTTTAAGTCATCTCTGTAGGAAGGTGCTGGGCAGGGCCCGAGAGAGAAAGGGTCTNGGGGAAAGGCCGAGCTGTAAGCACAGATTAAGCTGAAGCTCCCCGCAAAGCACTGGGGTGGGAAAGGGGCGGACCGGGAATGCTGGGCCAACCCTGCATTCTTGTTGATTTCAGCGAGCCCTCACCCTCTGAGTCTCCACATTTTCTAAATGAGGGTGATCAAGGGAAGGCTTGGAACACAGGAGGTGAAGAGGCCTCGGTTTCAGAGCCGGCTTTGCCCTCCACCAGCAGTGTGATGCTGAGCAAATCACTAAGGCCTCAAAGCTTCGGTCTCCTCACCAGGTGTAATGATGTTATATGTCAACTTGACTGGGCTGTGGAGTGGCCTTTAGTCAAAAATTGTCCTGGATGTTTCTGAGAGGGTGTTTTGGCCATAAGCGTGTGTGTGTATTAAGTCGCTTCAGCCTTGTCCAACTCGTGGCAATCCTATGGACTGTAGCCCACTAGGCTCCTCTGTCCATGGGATTCTCCAGTTAAGAATACTGGAGTGGGTTGCCATACCCTCCTCCAGGAAAGCTTCCCAATCCAGGGATTGAACCCATGCCTCTTACACTGGCAGGCAGATTCTTTACCAGTGGCACCACCTGGGAAGCCCTTTGTGGATGAGATTAATATGCAAATCAGTAGCATAAAGCAGATTGCTCTCCCACATGTGGGTGGGCCTCACCTAATCACTTGAAGGCTTGAATAGCACAAAAAGGCTGAGACTTCCCCAAGAGAGAGGATTCTTCCTCAATCACTGCCTTAGAACTGCGACACTGACTCCAGCTGAAACACTGGCTCTCCCTGGTTCTCAGGTCTTCGAACTCAAGACTGGAACCACACAATCAGCTCTCCTAGGCCTCCAGCTTGCCAATTCACCCTAGAGATCTTATGATTCTTTTCAGTCCCATCATCACACGAACCGATTTATTTCCTTATAATAAACCTACTTCTATCTAAACACACAGGTGCACACACACACACACACACACACACACACATCCTACTGGTTCTGTTTCTCTGGAGAACCCTGACTAACACAGCTGTCCAAAGAAGATAACAGCTACTTAATACCTAGACCATTCCAGGGATTAGAGATTATAGGTATACTGTGCCCAGAAGATAGATGTTCAATACCTGACAGCCATTATGACCTCTAAAGCTGTTTCTACCTTTAAAATGCTCTCCTTTGTGTCACGTCCCCAGCAGATGACAAGACAAAATGAACTGGTCATACCTTACTCTTCACCTATCCCAGGGGGTGTCCTGGATTTCTCAGCCCTCTGCTTCTCAGAAGCCCACACGGATCACAATAAATGGAAACCCAGCTCAAGTCCAGCCTCTTGGCTGTGGCAAACCCCTGCTGTGGCTTCCTTCTGAACTTCAGTAGCAAACACGTGCAAATTCAGCAATGAGAGTGTAAAATGAGGCAGCTGGACAAAGTGGCACGATCCAAACAACTGGCAGGTTTCCACTGGCTTCTCGGCAAGTGGGAGAAACCTGTTTGTGAAGCTCCATTAGGCAAACGGTCGGCAAGTAAAACAGCTGCTCTGAGCCACAAGCTGCTCAGCTGATCAGAGGGAATGGGCTGAAGTCAGGGGTCCAGAGCCTGTGTAAGTCTGTGAACTTCATGAGGTCTCTGCTGGCTACAAACTGAACTTCTAGCCCTATCTAGGAAAGCTCTGGCCACCCATGGAAAAATAAGAACCTCAGAGCATCAGGACCACCAGTCTGGGCTGTCACTGTCCCTGCCAAACTCAGAGAATCTGTTTTGTGGGTGTCAAAAGATGGCTCTGGCACATGGACCCAGCCTGTGTGAGCTGAGCCTTGACTCTAGAAGCCAGTGCCTCTCAAGCTTGAGAACAGACCCAGATTACTCGGAGGGCTTGTTAATTTCACCTTCAGGGCTTCCCATTCACTAGGTCTGAGATGAGGCCTGAGAACTTCTCACAAAGTTCTCAGCTGATACTGGTACTGCTGGTCTGTCCACACACTTAGTGGACACACACTTAGGCTGACATAAGCTGTAAGTTAGAGGGTGCAGGGTAAGGAGATCCCAGGTTGATTTTCAGAGTTATTTGTGGTGCAAGCAGAGCCTCCACCCCTACTCCCCCCAAAGTCCTATAAACTAAGCCAGTCTGAAATTTCCAGAAAGACACAAGTATGGGATCTCAGAGTAAGTCCATAGTAAAACTTCATTAATTTGACCTCTACTGATTTAGAAATGGTGGCCTTTGAAGGATACATACAAGGTCTAAACTGTTATTAAGACTCTTGATGATGAATGGAGAATTATGACTAATTACATATGGTGCTCTAGGGGACAAACTATGAGCAGTCTAATTCAACAGGATTGAGGGAATGTAAACTGATATACGCACTATAGAGAACAGTATGGGAATTCCTCAAATATCTAAAAATAGAGCTACCATATCATCCAGCAATCCCATTCCTGGACACATACCCAGAGAAAACCATAATTCAAAAAGATACATGCACCCCAATGTTCATTTCAGCACTACTTACCATACCAGGACATGGAAACAACCTACATGTCCATCGACAGACAAATGGATAAATAAGACACGGTACACGTGCACAGTCACACACACAATGGAATATTACTCGGCCATAAAATGGAATGAGACTGTGCCACTTGCAGAGACACAGATGCGCCTGTATACAGAATGAAGTAAGTCAGAAGGGAAAATCAAATATCACAGCTTAACACATATGTGTGGAATCTAGAAAAACGGTACAGATGAACGTATTTGCAAAGCAGAAACAGTCACAGATATAGAGAACAAATGTAGGGATACCAAGGGGGAAAGAAGGTGGAATGGATTGGGAAATCGGGGTTGACATTTGCACACTATTATGCATAAGACAGATAACTAGTGAGAACCACAAGGAACCCTACTCAATGCTCTGTGGGGACCTCTGTGGGTAGGAGGAGGGGATATATGCATCTATGTGGCTATGCTGTACAATAGAAACGACACTGTAAAGCAAGTATACTTCAATAAAAACTGTTTTTTTTAAATTAAACAGAATGGAGGCCAGGAATGTGTACGGTGAAAAGCTCCCCTGGTGACTGTCATACAACTAGCCCAAGAGGCGGCTATGGTGAGCATTCAAGAACCACATTGGAGGACAGCACTGTTTGGTAACTCCAATGATATCTCTCCATAAATCAACTCACTCCGTAAATGTAGGATGATGGCTCTATGTCAGCCTTTTACGCACAAGTTGTTCAATNTAAAAGATGGCATTTCCTGTAATCTTTATTTCCTCTATATTTCTAACTTTTACTAGGCTAAACATATTTGGTTGAGGGATTTTTCAAGCCTCAAAAAAATGAAATTTTTTCAATGACTTTGTTTAGATCTTTTCAAATAATGGCCTGACCATTCCTAAGCTAATGCATTAAATCAACAAAATAAATCTGCGGATCAATGGATCCCTCTTTGCAGAAGGTCAGTGAAGTAAATGAGAGCCCTACTGACTGGTTGGAGACAAGCAGGGGGTTCGGGGTTACTCTGAATCAGCCCCACTTCTATCATTCTCTCCTCAAGCTGGAGAAGCATACTCTTTTGGTCTTTATCAAATACAATGGTTAAAATTTTGGCCTTGAGTAGAGAGACAACAGTGATTCCAGCCAACCTCATCACAGGACTTTTTTTTTAGGTCCTGCCTGGGAAGCACTACAGAGTCCAGACTATTTTGGGTATGGACAGTGAACTCAACTGGTTCACCAAATCCCTCCCCTTCCTCAGGGTTCATCAGGTACTGACTCTGATCTCTTCACTGGAACACAAGCTTGGGAGCCTGAGGGGAAAGGCCGAGCTGTAAGCACAGATTAAGCTGAAGCTCCCCGCAAAGCACTGGGGTGGGAAAGGGGCGGACCGGGAATGCTGGGCCAACCCTGCATTCTTGTTGATTTCAGCGAGCCCTCACCCTCTGAGTCTCCACATTTTCTAAATGAGGGTGATCAAGGGAAGGCTTGGAACACAGGAGGTGAAGAGGCCTCGGTTTCAGAGCCGGCTTTGCCCTCCACCAGCAGTGTGATGCTGAGCAAATCACTAAGGCCTCAAAGCTTCGGTCTCCTCACCAGGTGTAATGATGTTATATGTCAACTTGACTGGGCTGTGGAGTGGCCTTTAGTCAAAAATTGTCCTGGATGTTTCTGAGAGGGTGTTTTGGCCATAAGCGTGTGTGTGTATTAAGTTGCTTCAGCCTTGTCCAACTCGTGGCAATCCTATGGACTGTAGCCCACTAGGCTCCTCTGTCCATGGGATTCTCCAGTTAAGAATACTGGAGTGGGTTGCCATACCCTCCTCCAGGAAAGCTTCCCAATCCAGGGATTGAACCCATGCCTCTTACACTGGCAGGCAGATTCTTTACCAGTGGCACCACCTGGGAAGCCCTTTGTGGATGAGATTAATATGCAAATCAGTAGCATAAAGCAGATTGCTCTCCCACATGTGGGTGGGCCTCACCTAATCACTTGAAGGCTTGAATAGCACAAAAAGGCTGAGACTTCCCCAAGAGAGANTTTTTCCAGTAGTCATGTATGGATGTGAGAGTTGGACTATAAAGAAGGCTGAGTGCCAAAGAATTGATGCTTTTGAACTGTGGTATTGGAGAAGACTCTTGAAAATCCCTTGGACTGCAAGGAGATCCAACCAGTCCATCCTAAAGGAAATCAGTCCTGAATATTCACTGGAAGGACTGAAGCTGAAACTTCAGTTGGCCACCTGATTCAAAGAGCCAACTCACTGGAAAAGTCCCTGATGCTGGGAAAGATTGAGGGCAGGAAGAGAAAGAGGCAACAGAGGATGAGATGGATGGATGGCATCACTGACTCAATGAACATGGGTTTCAGCAACTCCAGGGGACAGTGAAGGACAGGGAAGCCTGGCATGCTGTAGCCCATGGGGTAGCAAAGAGTCAGACACGACTGAGCGATTGAACAACAATAAATTATGTCCTCAAAGCAGGTCCAGAAATCAAATCTCACTAGTTTCAACACTGAACCAAAGCCAGTAACAGATCATTCCACCAGAATATGTTAATTTACTATACCCATTTTTTTTTTAACCAAAATAGCTTGTCAATTATTTAATGTGAGATCTTGGCTTACCAACTGAACAAGTGAAAAGGACTGAAGATTTAATTTACTATATTTAATATGAGTCCATTGTTACAGCACTGCTAAAAACATGCCAAAAGTTCAGAATTTAGATATATATTATTAAATATATATAATGTTTATAGGATATATACGGGCTTCCTTTAAGGCTCAGCTGGTAAAGAAATTTGCCTGCAATGTGGGAGACCTGGGTTCAATCCCTGATTTGGGAAGGTATCCTGGAAACGGCAAAGGCTACCCACTCCACTATTCTGGCCTGGAGAATTCCATGGACTATACAGATCATGGGGTTGCGAAGAGTAGGACACGAGTGAGAGACTTTCACTTTCAGAATATACATATATAACCCACATAAACTGAAGCCATAGCTCTGTCCAAATCCATCCAACTATATCTGACAAGTTCTGCCCTGTTCTGAGCATCTCACCTAGAAGGAGAGAGATGTGATGACTACTTGAATGATGGACATGTCGATAAAGGTAGAGAAGAATGACGGATAAACTGAGGGTTAAATTGACACACATTCGATCTGTAACATTTAGTCGCTGAGTACCGGGGTGTTTTCCTTCCAGGAGCTCCATAACAGTGTTGTTAGATCACTGACTCTCTTCACCTCCATCCAAATACCCCTCCACCCGCATAATCTAACTTCTGCCCCCAGCATCGCACTGAACCCGCACTCACTACAGCAACCGGTGACCGGCCGGAGCACTGAAAGCACTGCAGATCTGAGTAGCTAAGATGAGGTCACCTTGGAGTAGGGTGGGCTCTAGTCCCATAAGACTGATGTTCTTATAAAAAAGAGAAATCTGGACACAAAGGCAGGTGTGCATGCGGGGAGGATGCCCTGTGAAAACCAGAGCTCTGGTGCCCTTAGCTGAGCAACTACCAGAAACTCTGGAGGCTGGAACGGGGGTTTCCTTGAAGGCTTCATTGCCCTACTGACACCTTGATCTTGGACCTCTGACCTCCAGAAGAGTGAGACAATATACTTCTCTTATTTGTTCAGTTGCTCAGTCGTGTCTGACTCTTTGCGACCCCATGGACTGAAGCACACCAGGCCTCCCTGTCCATCCCAACTCCCAGAGTTTACTCAAACTCATGTCCATTGTGTCGGTGATGCCATCCAACCATCTCATCCTCTGCCTTCTCCTTCTCCTCCTGCCTTCAGTCTTTCCCAGCATCAGGGTTTTGTCCAATAAGTCAGTGTTTTGCATCAGGTGGCCAAACTATTGGAGTTTCAGCTTCAGCAACAGTCCTTCCAATGAATATTCAGGACTGATTTCCTTTAGGATGGACTGGTTGGATCTCCTTACTGTCTAAGGGACTCTCAAGAGTCTTCTCCAACACCACAGTTCAAAAGCATCAATTCTTCAGTGCTCAGCTTTCTTTATAGTCCAACTCTCACATCCATACATGACTACTGGAAAAACCATAGCTTTGACTAGATGGACCTTTGTTGGCAAAGTAATGTCTGCTTTTTAATATGCTGTCTAGATTTGTCA
>SJYW01050518.1:263627-291488 GCA_006410735.1 Raphicerus campestris | reverse complement strand
CCAACTATATCTGACAAGTTCTGCCCTGTTCTGAGCATCTCACCTAGAAGGAGAGAGATGTGATGACTACTTGAATGATGGACATGTCGATAAAGGTAGAGAAGAATGACGGATAAACTGAGGGTTAAATTGACACACATTCGATCTGTAACATTTAGTCGCTGAGAACCGGGGTGTTTTCCTTCCAGGAGCTCCATAACAGTGTTGTTAGATCACTGACTCTCTTCACCTCCATCCATATACCCCTCCACCCGCATAATCTAACTTCTGCCCCCAGCATCGCACTGAACCCGCGCTCACTACAGCAACCAGTGACCGGCCGGAGCACTGAAAGCACTGCAGATCTGAGTAGCTAAGATGAGGTCACCTTGGAGTAGGGTGGGCTCTAGTCCCATAAGACTGATGTTCTTATAAAAAAGAGAAATCTGGACACAAAGGCAGGCGTGCATGTGGGGAGGATGCCCTGTGAAAACCAGAGCTCTGGTGCCCTTAGCTGAGCAACTACCAGAAACTCTGGAGGCTGGAACGGGGGTTTCCTTGAAGGCTTCATTGCCCTACTGACACCTTGATCTTGGACCTCTGACCTCCAGAAGAGTGAGACAATATACTTCTCTTATTTGTTCAGTTCAGTTGCTCAGTCGTGTCTGACTCTTTGCGACCCCATGGACTGAAGCACACCAGGCCTCCCTGTCCATCCCAACTCCCAGAGTTTACTCAAACTCATGTCCATTGTGTCGGTGATGCCATCCAACCATCTCATCCTCTGCCTTCTCCTTCTCCTCCTGCCTTCAGTCTTTCCCAGCATCAGGGTTTTGTCCAATAAGTCAGTGTTTTGCATCAGGTGGCCAAACTATTGGAGTTTCAGCTTCAGCATCAGTCCTTCCAATAAATATTCAGGACTGATTTCCTTTAGGATGGACTGGTTGGATCTCCTTACTGTCTAAGGGACTCTCAAGAGTCTTCTCCAACACCACAGTTCAAAAGCATCAATTCTTCAGTGCTCAGCTTTCTTTATAGTCCAACTCTCACATCCATACATGACTACTGGAAAAACCATAGCTTTGACTAGATGGACCTTTGTTGGCAAAGTAATGTCTGCTTTTTAATATGCTGTCTAGATTTGTCATAACTCTTCTTCCAAGGAGCAAGCATCTTTAATTTATGGCTGCAGTCACCATCTGCAGTGATTTTGGAGCCCAAAAAATAAAGTCTGTCACTGTTTCCATTGTTTCCCCATCTATTTGCCATGAAGTGATGGGACCAGATGCCATGATCTCTTGTTTTCTGAATGCTGAGTTTTAAGCCAACTTTTTCACCCTTCTCTTTCACCTTCATCAAGAGGCTCTTTGGTTCTTCTTCACTTTCGGCCATAAGGGTGGTGTCATCTGCCTATCTGAGGTTATTGATAATGCTACCGGCAATCTTGATTACAGCTGTGCTTCATCCAGTAAGGGGCACTTTGTTACGGCAAGCCCTAGCAAGGCAACACGTGACCCTCTCATTTTTTCAAAGCTCCCCATGTATCCCGTCATGAGACGCACCACCTCCAGCTACTACTGATTAGAGTAGTGACTGGCCAAGGAGCCGCCCCCTTCTCAGCAGTCCCTAGGGAGTAGGGCCTGTATCTCTGTTGAGTGCCACCATCACCGAACTCTGCGAGCGTGGACCCCAGCTGGCTCCCGAGACTGCAGGGTCACCAACAAGGTGAAGGGCAGCCGGGGAGCAAGGGCCTTCCGGAAACGTCTCCGCACAGCGCCCTCCCCCAGCCCCGCCGGACACTTACCGAGATGATGTGGCCCTTCAGGCCATGGGCCGAGTCTGCGCACTCGATCACAGCGCTCAGCTGCGGGTAGCCCACCCCCGTCTTGGTGCGGGTGGTGCACACGGAACCTGGATGGAGGAGGAGGGGGACCCCAGAGAGAGATGGTTAGGGCTGAGCAGGACTCGAGACAATGAGCCTCCTCTCCCATCGCGCAGCCATGCCCCCATTTCCTGGGCGCGGGGGAGGGGCAGGGCGCCCCCGCAGCTCAGCGGAGGTGGTTATAACAGCCGTCGTGGCCACTCATCCTTTCTGGGCCATATCACCCTCATCCGCTCAGGTCCAGGACACGCCCCCCTATACCGGTCACCGTCACTCTCTATGACATCAGCTCCCTCTTACCGACTTCCCAACCTCCAACTCCACTCCTTCCCACCTTCCCTCACTTCCCACACAACCATAAGGGACCTTCAGATGCTTCCCATGGTCTTGAGCCTCCTTGACCTTCAACTTCTGTCAAATGACTCACTTCTCTAAGCCTCAGTGTCTCACTCAAAAGGTGAAAATGAAAGCATTGACCTCATGGGGCTGTGGTGGAGATGAAATGGCATGAGAGATGAAGACTGCCCGGCCTCCAATAAGCCACTGAGCAAAGGGAGCCGGCATTCAGGGTAACTCGCAGCCGCCCTGACTCGGCTCTGGCCTCTACACACACCAGCCTCCCAGTCCAGCCTCCCTCTGACCCAGCTCTGGCCTCTACACACTCCAGCCCCCTGGTCCAGCCTCCCGGTCCAGCCTCCCTCTGACCTGGCTCTGGCCTCTACACACTCCAGCTTTCTGGTCCAGCCTCAGCTCTGGTCTCTATACATGCCAGCCCCCTGGTCCAGCCTCCTGGTCCTGCCTCCCTCTGCCCTGGCTCTAGCCTCCACATGCACCAGCCTCCCAGTCCAGCCTCCTGGTCCTGCCTCCCTCTGACCCGGCTCTGGCCTCTACACGCGCCAGCCTCCAGGTCCAGCCTCCCTCTGCCTCAGCTCTGGCTTCCACATCGCCAGCCTCCCTCTGCCTCGGCTCTGGCCTCCACATCGCCAGCCTCCTGGTCCTCACCCTCTCCTGGTCCATCTCTCACCATGCCCAGCCCGGCCTCTGGGGTGCACTTCCACAGAACTCAAGCCAGCCACCTCGATGCCTTCATCCCCCCGACCTCTGCCCTCCCCATGGCCAACGTCTGCACTGCATTAGCCCAGTTAGGTCCAGGCCGAATCAGACGGGCCTCTCCAGCACGTCTCCACGCTCAAGCCTCCCCTTCCCTCCCAGCAGACCAGCGCCTGCTCCGAGGCCACCCAGCTCAAGCTCTGCACTGCCTACCTGCCCACCCCCTCTTCCCTCCACCCGCCCCACTCGGCAACCCCCGGCCTCGCTGACCTTTCCATTCCTCCCACCTCGGGGATCCCCTGTATGTGATGTTCTGTTTCCCGAGTGCTCCCCTCTGCACCAAACCCCTGGTCTGGCCAACCCTTTCTCATCTTCCAGGCTTCATCTTCCACGTCACTGCCTCAGGAACGCTGTTCGTCACAGCGGCTTGTTTCAAAAAGAGCATTTAAGTCATTATTTGTGTAAGAACCGAGGATCTGTTTTTCTCCGCTGGAGGGTAAGCTCCGTGGATATTCATTGTTGTCAATCCAGCGCTGAGAACAGAGCTTTGTGCATAATAAGGCCGCTATAAATAGTCACTGAAAGCATGTATGAACTCAAGAATGAATGAGTCACATCCCCGTCTCCACCGCTTCACCACTCACTCACTCCGTTCCTCCTGCCTGTCTGGAGGTGTTGCCTATGGGCCCATGCAAAAGCTGGGCATGAACTCCTCCACTCCCACCAGACTCATGCAAAGCCTCTGCCTCCTCTCCTTTTCCCCATCACCAGTGGCTTCCCAGCTGCCCACAAACCTCTCTCGAGAGGTCGAGAGCCAAGACTATATGTACTTTGAGGCCTGGGTCTGGCAGGGACACCGGGACCAGGGGAGCTGCCTTCTCCCACATCCAGTTGCAGGCAGGAGCCGTCTCCTTCTGTCCATCCTTGCAACACAGCCACTCACTCCCTGGGGGCTGTGGCGCTTCCCTCCTGACCAAGGCACCCCTGCCCCAGACACGCACTGTGCAAGGCACAACTGGAGCTTTACAACCTCTGGTTCTGGTTCAGAATCAGCCTTTCTCCTTTCCCACCCCACTGCCAGATCCTGGCGGGCAGGGACTCAGCTGCAGTGGCCTGGAGCTCTGCATGGGTGGGGGACAAGGTGGGGGAGTGGTCCTGATGAACCCCCAGGTTGAAAGGAGAAGCTGGGTACCCACTTCCTCCCAGCCCCAGTGGCTGTGGGGCACATTTCTAATGCTTTTTTCCCCCCAGGTCCCAGGAGTTGTTCTATGATGAAGCTTATTTAATGCTGTCACCTGGGTTTCCCTGGTGGAGCTCAGTAGTAAAGAATCCACCTGCCAAGGCAGGAGACACACATTTGATCCCCGGTCCAGGAAGATCCCACGTGCCAGGGAGCAACTAAGTCCATGGGACACAACTACTGCACCTGTGCTCTAGAGCCCACGCAGCTGGAGCCTGCGCTCCATAACAGAAGCCCCACAGTGAGAAGCCCCTCCACCACAGCTGGAGAGGAGCCTCCGTCTATCAAAACCTGAGAAAAGCCTGCACAGCAGTGAACACCCAGCACAGCCAAAAATAAACAGATAAAATTATTNTGTGATGTTCTGTTTCCCGAGTGCTCCCCTCTGCACCAAACCCCTGGTCTGGCCAACCCTTTCTCATCTTCCAGGCTTCATCTTCCACGTCACTGCCTCAGGAACGCTGTTCGTCACAGCGGCTTGTTTCAAAAAGAGCATTTAAGTCATTATTTGTGTAAGAACCGAGGATCTGTTTTTCTCCGCTGGAGGGTAAGCTCCGTGGATATTCATTGTTGTCAATCCAGCGCTGAGAACAGAGCTTTGTGCATAATAAGGCCGCTATAAATAGTCACTGAAAGCATGTATGAACTCAAGAATGAATGAGTCACATCCCCGTCTCCACCGCTTCACCACTCACTCACTCCGTTCCTCCTGCCTGTCTGGAGGTGTTGCCTATGGGCCCATGCAAAAGCTGGGCATGAACTCCTCCACTCCCACCAGACTCATGCAAAGCCTCTGCCTCCTCTCCTTTTCCCCATCACCAGTGGCTTCCCAGCTGCCCACAAACCTCTCTCGAGAGGTCGAGAGCCAAGACTATATGTACTTTGAGGCCTGGGTCTGGCAGGGACACCGGGACCAGGGGAGCTGCCTTCTCCCACATCCAGTTGCAGGCAGGAGCCGTCTCCTTCTGTCCATCCTTGCAACACAGCCACTCACTCCCTGGGGGCTGTGGCGCTTCCCTCCCGACCAAGGCACCCCTGCCCCAGACACGCACTGTGCAAGGCACAACTGGAGCTTTACAACCTCTGGTTCTGGTTCAGAATCAGCCTTTCTCCTTTCCCACCCCACTGCCAGATCCTGGCGGGCAGGGACTCAGCTGCAGTGGCCTGGAGCTCTGCATGGGTGGGGGACAAGGTGGGGGAGTGGTCCTGATGAACCCCCAGGTTGAAAGGAGAAGCTGGGTACCCACTTCCTCCCAGCCCCAGTGGCTGTGGGGCACATTTCTAATGCTTTTTTCCCCCCAGGTCCCAGGAGTTGTTCTATGATGAAGCTTATTTAATGCTGTCACCTGGGTTTCCCTGGTGGAGCTCAGTAGTAAAGAATCCACCTGCCAAGGCAGGAGACACACATTTGATCCCCGGTCCAGGAAGATCCCACGTGCCAGGGAGCAACTAAGTCCATGGGACACAACTACTGCACCTGTGCTCTAGAGCCCACGCAGCTGGAGCCTGCGCTCCATAACAGAAGCCCCACAGTGAGAAGCCCCTCCACCACAGCTAGAGAGGAGCCTCCGTCTATCAAAACCNGACACAACTACTGCACCTGTGCTCTAGAGCCCACGCAGCTGGAGCCTGCGCTCCATAACAGAAGCCCCACAGTGAGAAGCCCCTCCACCACAGCTAGAGAGGAGCCTCCGTCTATCAAAACCTGAGAAAAGCCTGCACAGCAGTGAACACCCAGCACAGCCAAAAATAAACAGATAAAATTATTTAAAGAAAAAAAATGCAGCCAAAAATAAACAGATAAAATTATTTAAAGAAAAAAAATGCTTAGGGCCATTTACAAGCCTACAGGGCTCTCCTTCCCTAAGAGTCTCTTCCTGCCCATCCTGGTCCCTCAAGGCCTCTACACACGCCAGCCTCAGTCATCAGACTGTGCCAGATCACAACACAACCGTGGTTTCTGCCTCCCTCTCAGATTATGGTTTGCTTCCTTTTTTGGTAGTGTCTTCTGAGACTTCTGAGAGCATGGTATTTGTAAAAAAAAAAAACCAAACTGCTGTTTTTTAATTCCCAAATGAAAATGTATATCTCTTTTCCTTCTCTCCCATTTTAGTTTTTGGTTAATCATGGATGTGCAAAGAGGAATTTTTAATATGAAGAAATTAAAAATATGGAAGCTCATGCACCTGTCTGGCCAAAAGGGAAGGTCAGCATCAAGTGGCCCCGAGAGAAATAGATCTACCCAGAAGAGGGTAGAAAGGTGCCACCTTATTCCTCCACTCAGAACGCCACTGGTGGTCCTGGGAAAGAAGGCCTGGGAGGATGCAGCAAAATCTGAGATTGATATGTATCAGCTGAAGAGCCAAAGGTGATAACTGCCTGGACCAAGAGTTCAGTTCAAGCGTGGCCTCAGCCGCATGCTTATTTGGAATGTCTGGGGCCCCTCAAACATTCACATAAACTGGAGTCATTCACATCCATTAACTGTCCCTGTGAGCTCTTCATACCTCACCTCCCTCTTCAGGGTGAATGGGATCACTCATGAGCTCTCATTCTTTTCTTCCACAGGAATGTTCTGAAACCAAGACCTTATTTGAACTGAACCACATTCGAGTTCATTCAGAAATTCCCAGAGGCATCAGAAAGTAGCTCAGTGATATTTCTAATCAGGAGACTCTTCTGATCAGAAGCTCAACAATACTTCCAAAATAAATGTGCTTTAAACCTGTGGTTGGATCATTCCTGAGGTCCCTTCTGGGCATCTCTGTTCCCCCCAAGCTCCAATCCTCCCCAACAACACACCCTCCACTGTGCTCCCAGCAAGTCTTACCTGGTCCAACTCCCACTTTGATGATATCTGCTCCAGAAAGAATAAGCTCTTCCACCATCTCTCCCGTCACCACGTTCCCTGCCTGGGATAGAAAGAATATAGCTCGTGATCATGAACTACTCCAGGAGGAACAAAGGTGAGTGATGGAGGAGCCCCACACCTGAACACGAGGAGGAGCCGGTTCTGAGGCCATCAGGCAGCCAAGGGGACAAAAGTGAAAAACGGAGAAGACAAGGGCCCGATCCCTGAATCAACTTTCAGCCAATTGGTGGCTTGGGGTTTTCTCCAGGTTTCCTTTCTTCTCAATTAACTATGATGGTGTGATCACTCACCAAGAGCCAGGCATCCTAGAGTGTGACATCAATTGGGCGTTAACTTAGGAAGCATCACCACCAACCAAGCGAGTGGAGGTGATGGAATTCCAGCTGAGCTATTTTAAATCCTAAAAGATGCTGCTGCTCAAGTGCTGCACTCAGTATGCCAGCAAATTTGGAAACAACCCTAAATAACAAGAATTAACAAGAACACGGAGCTGGACACCCCAGGCCACCGCTGGGTGAGCTGACAGCACGGGGGATTTACAGAACCACATGACTTTAGAACTCCGAGAGACCTTGGTCCTTCTAGGTCAGGCAAGACAAACTCTTACAGAGAGCCCAAACATATAAAATAAGCAATGAAACACTCTCTCAGCTGATTAAAATGCTAATTGTGGTTCACAGTTTGTAAAACCCCTGAAGAACTTCTATGAAACCAATAGAACCCAGAATTAGGGAACTTGGTCACCTCACAGTTGGGAAAATACCTGGGTATCCCATCCGAAAGGAAATCAGTCCTGAATATTCATTGGAAGGACTGATGCTAAAGCTGGAACTCCAATACTTTGGCCACCTGATGCCAAGAATTGACTCATTTGAAAAGACCCTGATGCTGGGAAAGACTGAAGGTAGGAGAAGCAGACAACAGAGGATGAGATGCTTGGATGGCATCATCGACGTGATGGACATGAGTTTGTGCCAGCTCCAGGAGTTGCTGATGGACAGNCGAAAGGAAATCAGTCCTGAATATTCATTGGAAGGACTGATGCTGAAGCTGGAACTCCAATACTTTGGCCACCTGATGCCAAGAACTGACTCATTTGAAAAGACCCTGATGCTGGGAAAGACTGAAGGCGGGAGGAGAAGCAGACAACAGAGGATGAGATGCTTGGATGGCATCATCGACGTGATGGACCTGAGTTTGTGCCAGCTCCAGGAGTTGCTGATGGACAGGGAGGCCTGGCGTGCTGCAGTCCATGGGGTTGCAAAGAGTCGGACACGACTGAACGACTGGGTTGAACTAAACCCATCCTAGGGTCAGTGGTTCCCACTGAGATATGAAAAGGCAGATGAACGCTAGGCCCCTTGGGGACTGGTACGTACTTCATTTTCAGAACAACATGAAACTGTGGTCCTAAGAATAAACCCATAAGCCAGGAAGTGGTAGAAGCTGAAAGCCAGAAGGGTGCATCTGGTTTGAAAGCAGCGCATGTTCTTTCACTGCAGGAGCCTGGGAACATAAAAATAGCCCTTTTATTACAACTCACTGGCCTGTGGATTCTTCAGTTGGCACATAGAATACTTGGCAGGATGCCTGTCTGAATTTTCACAACTGTGCAAAGTCTTATTTTGGGCAGTGCATCCCTAACTCATACAACTTGTTTTTTGGCATTGAAGCCCCCAAAGTGTCTTTTCACTGAATTGATTCCAAGAGGAATTTTTCTTTCTCCACCTAGACAACGTGACTTTTAACTTTGTATAAAAGGATCTTCAAAAGGGCTGATGAGGATGGCTCAAAGTTACTTTAATCCCAACAGCATTTGACAATGGGAAATGTTAGCCCAGAGCAAGGATAGGAACATATGAGAATACAGTACATGATAAAGACAGTGTTTCACGTCACAGAGGAAAGGAACAATATTTCAACAGACAGAAATATTGAAATTTGGGGGAAAGGGGATCTTTTGGAAACAGATATGGATTATCACTCATCCCTTGCACCAAAATAAGCTTCAGATAAATTAAAAGTTGTCTCCTCCCAGATTTAGAGGAAATTTTTGAATACTTGTAATACACATACAAGTGAAAAAACATCAAGACAGATCTGTCAACATGAAAATTAAAAACCTGCATAAACACACACTCATGCATATAATCAACAAAACTAATAAACAATCTGGTGGGGAAAAAAGATTTACAATTACGAAGACTAACATAATGAGAGCTTTTCCAAATCTACAAGAAAAATGCAAGCACCACACGGAATAACTTCCGAAGGAGATGAACTAATGAGAGAAATAAAAGTGGCCAATAAACACCGGCAAAGTGTCTAACCTTCACCAGCAATCACATTTCAATCAAGATATCAGCAAGGTACCACTTTTCACTGAACAAGTTGTCAGTGATTATAAAAACTCAATGCTGAAAACAGACACTCATTCTCTGCCAGTGGAATGCCTACTCCAGTACAAGTTTTCCTAGAAAATAATTTGCCCATATACAGAAATGGAAAGTATATATATCCTTTGATCCAATAACTTCCAGGATTTTCTCTCAAGGCAATAATTATGGATGAGGTCAAAGATTTAACTACAAACATGTATTACTGTTAACAGTGCAAAACTGCAAATATATTCCCCCAAATGGGAATGGTTCGACAATCTCTGGCCAACCCATGTGATGTTTATAAGATTGGTTTGATGCCATGGGAAAATGTTTAAATGCTTTCAGTATAATGTTAGGAGAAACAGAAGGAAATAGTAAGATCTCAGTTTTGTTAAACAAATATATATAGAGATGGAAATATACACCAAAATGCTGATAAAACATGGCCTGGTGAGGGAATTAGTCTGACTTGTATCAATAATTCCTTACAATTTCTTGGATTTGACAGTAGAAACTGCATTACTTTTACGATTGAAAGTTATAGTTTCTGTTTTCTTAGGGTTTTTATTTTCTCCTAAGTATACAAATCTGAACCTGGAAAAGAACTTAGTAGGAACCCAAGAAGGGCTTCCCTGGTGGCTCAGCAGTAAAGAATCTGCCTGCAGTGCAGGAGCTGCAGAAGACACGGGTTCAGTCCCTGGGTTGGGAAGATTGCCCTGGAAGAGGGCACAGCAACCCACTGCAGTACTCCGTCCCTGGAGAATCCCATGGACAGAGGAGCATGGCAGATACAGTGCACAGGGTCGCAAAGAGTCAGACACGACTGAAGTCACTTAGCACACACACCGGAACCCAAGAAACAGCACGCCGAGCTCTCATTCTTCCTCCCTGGTTGACTTGCTAAAAATTCAAAATAGATTTTACAAATAAAACTTAATTAGAAGTTAAAAATAAAACACCTAAAGAAGCTACTCAAAGCTCCCTACAAGCTTTCACCTTCATTGTGGATTTTTCTCTCCATTCTGGTACTGCCTACAGACCAGTTTAAAAGGGTTCACTTTATACCAAATAAGTCAATTCAAATCACCTCAGATGGACACAGCAAGTATAACCATGTGAGGTCAAGATAGTTTAAAAGTGTGGAGGGAGCTGATGCCATTAAGAGCCCAGGCTCCCCAGGTGTCCCCATCAACCCCCCCAGCTGCCTTCGGGGCTCCTGAACCAGAAGCGAGCTCCACAAAGGGGACTGAGCGTGGAAAGTCCCAGAGTGATGACGAAAAGCCTCCAGCCCGAGGACACACAACAAGGATGCCGACGACTAGGAGAGGACAGTGCGTGTCCCCTTGCAGGAACAAAAACCTATCCAAGTTTGAAACCAAGATGGGCAAACACAAAAGCTGAAAGAAGTCAAGTTCAGAAACGCGAGAGGCTCCGGAGTGTGGTTAGGCTCTGGGGGAAGCCCAGCCCACAGCGCAGGCAGCAGCGGGCATGGGGTGGGATGCACTGGGCTGGGGGGGTAGTTGGCCGGGGGTGATTAGCGAGCAGTCAGCTTATCTTGGCCAGAAGCAGCTCCTGTGGGGAGTGGATACCAGAGGCTCAGAAGGTGGCAGCACGTCCGGCTTGGTCATGACCAGGGCAGCCAGGAAAAATAGAAGCTGNCTATCCAAGTTTGAAACCAAGATGGGCAAACACAAAAGCTGAAAGAAGTCAAGTTCAGAAACGCGAGAGGCTCCGGAGTGTGGTTAGGCTCTGGGGGAAGCCCAGCCCACAGCGCAGGCAGCAGCGGGCATGGGGTGGGATGCACTGGGCTGGGGGGGTAGTTGGCCGGGGGTGATTAGCGAGCAGTCAGCTTATCTTGGCCAGAAGCAGCTCCTGTGGGGAGTGGATACCAGAGGCTCAGAAGGTGGCAGCACGTCCGGCTTGGTCATGACCAGGGCAGCCAGGAAAAATAGAAGCTGCAGACCCTAGCTGGGTCCCAGAGCAGACAGGCGGAGGTTTCTGTGAGGTCCCCCCTCCCCAGGGAGGCCAAGCACTGTCCTGGCACCACCTCCTGCTCCTCCATGTCCAGGGCAGGTGGGAGGGCCCAGAGAACGCAAAAAAGGAACAAAACAAACATTTCACATACTTCTGTACCATTTAAAAAAGGCCTCTAGGGGCCTCCCTGGTGGCTCAGTGGTTAAGAATCCCCCTGCCAACGCAGGAGACGCTGCTTCCATCCTTGGTCCAGGAAGATCCCACAGGCTGAGAAGTGACTAAGCCTCTGTGCCACAAGTACTGAAGCCTGAGCACCCTAGAGCCCAGCTCTGCAACAAGAGAAGCCACCACAATGAGATGTACGCCAGCCACAACCAGAGAAAAGCCCGCGCAGCAACGAAGACCCAGCACAGGCAAAAATTAAATTAAAAAAAAATTTTTACTTAAAACTTTTAAAAATAAATTAAAATGTCCTCTGGGCAAAAACCAACCCCAATTCTTCCAGTTCTCCTTTGGACCCAGACATCTATGGCAAGATAACTTCAGAAAGCTGGGGCTGACTGAAGGCCCTCCAACTCACTGGATAATTTTAAGAAAATCATATCCACTCCAAGTCTCCATTTATCCTGCTATAAAGTGGGGCTGCTCAGACCCACCTGTCCTTGTCACTGGAAGGTTTACAAAGGAACTTCAGTATCCATCTCCAGAACTTTTTCACCATCCCAAACTGAAATTTTGTACCCATTAAACAGTAAGTTTTCTACCCACTTTTTACTGGCTCTTCGCAACTCTTTGGCCAAGAAAAATCCTTTCTGTAGAATGAGAAAATTTGGAAGACTCAGCAGCAGCCTCAGGACTAGAAAAGGTCAGTTTTCATTCCAATCCCAAAGAAGGGCAATGCCAAGGAATGTTCAAACTACTGCACACTGCACTCATCTTACATGCTAGCAAGGTAATGCTTAAAATCCTTCAAGTTAGGTTTCAACAGTATGTGAACTGAGAACTTTCAGATGTACAAGCTGGATTTAGAAAAGGCAGAGGAACCAGAGATCAAATTGCCAACATCCGCTGGATTACAGAAAAAGCAAGAGAATTCAAGAAAAAGATCTACTTCTGCTTCATTGACTTCAAAGCCTTGGTGTGGATCACAATAAACTGGAAAATTCTTAAAAGAGATGACAATACCAGACCACCTTACCTGTCTCCTGTGAAACCTGCATGCAGATCAAGAAGCAACAGTTAGAACCAGACATGGAACAATAGACTGGTTCCAAATTGNTCCAAGTTTGAAACCAAGATGGGCAAACACAAAAGCTGAAAGAAGTCAAGTTCAGAAACGCGAGAGGCTCCGGAGTGTGGTTAGGCTCTGGGGGAAGCCCAGCCCACAGCGCAGGCAGCAGCGGGCATGGGGTGGGATGCACTGGGCTGGGGGGGGTAGTTGGCCAGGGGTGATTAGCGAGCAGTCAGCTTATCTTGGCCAGAAGCAGCTCCTGTGGGGAGTGGATACCAGAGGCTCAGAAGGTGGCAGCACGTCCGGCTTGGTCATGACCAGGGCAGCCAGGAAAAATAGAAGCTGCAGACCCTAGCTGGGTCCCAGAGCAGACAGGCGGAGGTTTCTGTGAGGTCCCCCCTCCCCAGGGAGGCCAAGCACTGTCCTGGCACCACCTCCTGCTCCTCCATGTCCAGGGCAGGTGGGAGGGCCCAGAGAACGCAAAAAAGGAACAAAACAAACATTTCACATACTTCTGTACCATTTAAAAAAGGCCTCTAGGGGCCTCCCTGGTGGCTCAGTGGTTAAGAATCCCCCTGCCAACGCAGGAGACGCTGCTTCCATCCTTGGTCCAGGAAGATCCCACAGGCTGAGAAGTGACTAAGCCTCTGTGCCACAAGTACTGAAGCCTGAGCACCCTAGAGCCCAGCTCTGCAACAAGAGAAGCCACCACAATGAGATGTACGCCAGCCACAACCAGAGAAAAGCCCGCGCAGCAACGAAGACCCAGCACAGGCAAAAATTAAATTAAAAAAAAATTTTTACTTAAAACTTTTAAAAATAAATTAAAATGTCCTCTGGGCAAAAACCAACCCCAATTCTTCCAGTTCTCCTTTGGACCCAGACATCTATGGCAAGATAACTTCAGAAAGCTGGGGCTGACTGAAGGCCCTCCAACTCACTGGATAATTTTAAGAAAATCATATCCACTCCAAGTCTCCATTTATCCTGCTATAAAGTGGGGCTGCTCAGACCCACCTGTCCTTGTCACTGGAAGGTTTACAAAGGAACTTCAGTATCCATCTCCAGAACTTTTTCACCATCCCAAACTGAAATTTTGTACCCATTAAACAGTAAGTTTTCTACCCACTTTTTACTGGCTCTTCGCAACTCTTTGGCCAAGAAAAATCCTTTCTGTAGAATGAGAAAATTTGGAAGACTCAGCAGCAGCCTCAGGACTAGAAAAGGTCAGTTTTCATTCCAATCCCAAAGAAGGGCAATGCCAAGGAATGTTCAAACTACTGCACACTGCACTCATCTCACATGCTAGCAAGGTAATGCTTAAAATCCTTCAAGTTAGGTTTCAACAGTATGTGAACTGAGAACTTTCAGATGTACAAGCTGGATTTAGAAAAGGCAGAGGAACCAGAGATCAAATTGCCAACATCCGCTGGATTACAGAAAAAGCAAGAGAATTCAAGAAAAAGATCTACTTCTGCTTCATTGACTTCAAAGCCTTGGTGTGGATCACAATAAACTGGAAAATTCTTAAAAGAGATGACAATACCAGACCACCTTACCTGTCTCCTGTGAAACCTGCATGCAGATCAAGAAGCAACAGTTAGAACCAGACATGGAACAATAGACTGGTTCCAAATTGAGGAAGGAGTATGTCAAGGCTATATGTTGTCACCCTGCTTATTTAACTCACATGCAGAGTACATCATGAGAAATGCTGGGCTGAATGAAGCACAAGCTGGAATCAAGATTGCCGGGAGAAAGATCAATAACCTCAGACATGCAGATGACACCACACTAATGGTAGAAAGCGAAGAGGAACTCAAGAGCCTCTTGATGAAAGTCAAAGAGGAAAGTGAAAATGTTGGCTTAAAGCTCAACAGTCAGAAAACTAAGATCACAGCATCCGGTCCCATCACTTCATGGCAAATAAACGGGGAAACAATGGAAACAGTGTCAGACTTTATTTTCTTGGGCTCCAAAATCACTGCAGATGGTGACTGTAGTCTTGCAATTAAAAGACGCTTGCTCCTAGGACGAAAAGCTACAAGCTACAGCAAACCTAGACAGCATATTAAAAAGCAGAGATATCACTTTGCCTACAAAGGTCCATATAGTCAAAGATATGGTTTTTCCAGTAGTCATGTACGGATGTGAGAGTTGGATCATAAAGAAGACTTAGTGCAGAAGAAATGATGCTTTTGAACTGTGGTGCTGGAGAAGACTCTTTAGAGTCCAACTGCAAGGAGATCAGACAAGTCAATTCTAAAGGAAATCAACCCTGAATATTCATTGGAAGGACTGATGTTGATGCTGAAGCTTCAATACTTTAGCCACCTGATGCAAACAGCTAACTCACTGGATAAGACCCTGATGCTGGGAAAGGCTGAGGGCACGAGGAGAAGGTGATGACAGAGGATGAGATGGTTGGATGACATCACCAACTCGATGAACATAAGTTTGAGCAAACTCCGAGAGACAGCAAA
This sequence comes from Raphicerus campestris, assembly GCA_006410735.1. Lineage (NCBI taxonomy): Eukaryota > Metazoa > Chordata > Mammalia > Artiodactyla > Bovidae > Raphicerus > Raphicerus campestris. The sequence continues at coordinate 276,396 of SJYW01050518.1, read as the reverse complement.
GAACAGGGAAGCCTGGCGTGCTGCAGTCCATGGGGTTGCAAAGAGTTGGACAAGACTGAGCAACTGAACAACATGCCAACAGCAAAAGACTGAATCTGGCCTGAGGGCCAACTCCTAACAGAAAGTGCTAGAACATTAATGCCAGAGTCTCCCCCCATGCACCCAAGGATATCCCTCTATTTACTGGGGCATTCCAGGGAGTAGGAGATGCCACCAAGGCAACAACCACCTTTCACATGAAAAACACAAGCAACCAAATTTACTGCGTGGCTCTCAAAGACACACATCAGCCGAATCTTGGGGGCCCTTCATAGCTTCTGCCGCACTTTCAGTTTACACCAATTCCAAAGAGAGGATGAACCAGAAAATCTAGGCTAACTTGGCCTGAGAGGGTGTCTGCGCTTCAGGGAGGTAAATTAGGGTGCCCACAGCTGCCACCTTTGAGAATACTGAAGAGCATCACCCGCCCCCACCCTCCTGCCTCCCCAGGAAGAGGCATAGAGCAGGCAGGGCCTCCGTGTGACTCAGAACCTTATCTGACCATGAAATGCTGGAGAAAGGATCCAGACAGGTGCCTGAGCCACTGGCCATACACGGAAAGGCCAAGGACGTGCCCACAGCTTCCCAGGGGTTTGCCAACAGTGGCTGACTTGACATTCCCCAGGGGAGCAGAGCTAGTCTCCTCTGAACAGATTAGGTGTCACAAGCCTGCGTCCTCAGGGCCAGATCAGAAAGAGCCGCCAGCACAAAAGCACTTCCCGGACCCAACCTGGGTTTCGCAGGTGGCTCTCGTGGTGAAGAATCTGCCTGCCAACGCAGGAGGAATGGCACACCATGGGTTCAATCCCTAGACCAGAAAGAGCCCCTGGAGGAGGAAATGGCAATCCACTCCAGTATTCTTGCCTGGAAAATTGAACGGACAGAGGAGCCTGGTGGGCTACAGTCCATAGGGTCTGACATGACTAAGCACACACAAGAGAGCCCACACAGGAACCCCTCGGTCACAAGGAGCCTGAGCTGGTAGGGGGTCTGGCTGCAGCAGGGTGCGATGGAGGGGAGCCTGGAAAGGGGGATTCCAGACCCTGGGGACACACTCTCTAGCTCAGTCCCACCTCTCACTGGCTGCATGAACATCAAAAAGTTTCTTGACCCCTCTAAGCTGAAGCCTCCCAAATAAAGTATGTGCTCTTAGCCTTACTCGAGCATCAGTTATCATAAAAGACAAGTGCCTGGTCCTTGCTAGCGCCTCTTTCCACAGTCCCTGGAATCCACCCAAGAACACACCATTCCCATTCCTCTCGGAAAGCCACCAGGCAGAGGCCTAGAGGACTTGTCACACTCTAACACCCAGCACCTTCACAAGACCCTTTTCTGCCAGTGACGTTCTCTAAACATCCCCGCTTCCTCCCTCCTGACCTGCAGCAGTGCTTTCCTTAGATGAAAGGTAAGAAGCAAAGGGTCCATGTGAATCCCAGATGTGCTGGACAATAGGAGCAGCAAGCCTGGAACTGGGGCTCTGCCAAGACGCTTCTGAGCCGCCCTTCCGTTCACTGCAGAGTAACCATCAGGACAGCACTCAGCATCCCCTGAGTTATCTACCTTTCAGTTCCCCATCAGAGGACAAGCACATCCTCACAACGCCTCCAAACGCCACGAGAAAAATTATCTTCCTAAAGACCAAGGGTGATAAGAGTACTGGAGGTTTCCACGTGAACCTGAGGGGTCAGTGTAGGTAAAGCAGCCATGGGAGAAAGGCTAGAGCCTCCTGCTCATCCCTGGGGAGACCAATGCCAACAGTGGGAACACGCCCCATGGGCAGTCAGCAGGCGCTGCAGAGGAATGCTGAAAAGCGTCACCCCACCTCCCCAGGGAAGAGGCACAGAGCAGGCGGGGCCTCCGCGTGGCTCAGCACCCCTGGGTGCCGAGGGGGCATAGGAACTCAGTGTCACTCTCCCCCTCCCCGCCTCACCCCCACCCCAGCAGCCCCCGGGCACCGCACTAGGCCTGACGCCCTTTCCTTGCTTGCCCTGCCAGCCCGTCTGCCCTGCTCCTCTCCCTGGAGCTGGAAGCCAGGCTCCACAACAGGCAGCCCGCTCAGCCCTAGGTAGAGCCAGCTGTGAGCTAAAACTCACCGGCAAGCGTATGCAGGGTGCATGGGAAGCTCTGGGGCGCTGGGGCATTTCTGTTCTCACTATCCTTGTTTCAAAAAGTGGCTCATGTTTTCTCCTTCTTAAAACTAATATATACCCCCTCATCCCACCTCCATTTCTCTTCTCCATCAGCCTTCCGCCTCTGGCTCAGTTCCNGTGACTCAGAACCTTATCTGACCATGAAATGCTGGAGAAAGGATCCAGACAGGTGCCTGAGCCACTGGCCATACACGGAAAGGCCAAGGACGTGCCCACAGCTTCCCAGGGGTTTGCCAACAGTGGCTGACTTGACATTCCCCAGGGGAGCAGAGCTAGTCTCCTCTGAACAGATTAGGTGTCACAAGCCTGCATCCTCAGGGCCAGATCAGAAAGAGCCGCCAGCACAAAAGCACTTCCCGGACCCAACCTGGGTTTCGCAGGTGGCTCTCGTGGTGAAGAATCTGCCTGCCAACGCAGGAGGAATGGCACACCATGGGTTCAATCCCTAGACCAGAAAGAGCCCCTGGAGGAGGAAATGGCAATCCACTCCAGTATTCTTGCCTGGAAAATTGAACGGACAGAGGAGCCTGGTGGGCTACATTCCATAGGGTCTGACATGACTAAGCACACACAAGAGAGCCCACATAGGAACCCCTCGGTCACAAGGAGCCTGAGCTGGTAGGGGGTCTGGCTGCAGCAGGGTGCGATGGAGGGGAGCCTGGAAAGGGGGATTCCAGACCCTGGGGACACACTCTCTAGCTCAGTCCCACCTCTCACTGGCTGCATGAACATCAAAAAGTTTCTTGACCCCTCTAAGCTGAAGCCTCCCAAATAAAGTATGTGCTCTTAGCCTTACTCGAGCATCAGTTATCATAAAAGACAAGTGCCTGGTCCTTGCTAGCGCCTCTTTCCACAGTCCCTGGAATCCACCCAAGAACACACCATTCCCATTCCTCTCGGAAAGCCACCAGGCAGAGGCCCAGAGGACTTGTCACACTCTTAACACCCAGCACCTTCACAAGACCCTTTTCTGCCAGTGACATTCTCTAAACATCCCCGCTTCCTCCCTCCTGACCTGCAGCAGTGCTTTCCTTAGATGAAAGGTAAGAAGCAAAGGGTCCATGTGAATCCCAGATGTGCTGGACAATAGGAGCAGCAAGCCTGGAACGGGCTCTGCCAAGACGCTTCTGAGCTGCCCTTCCGTTCACTGCAGAGTAACCATCAGGACAGCACTCAGCATCCCCTGAGTTATCTACCTTTCAGTTCCCCATCAGAGGACAAGCGCATCCTCACAACGCCTCCAAACGCCACGAGAAAAATTATCTTCCTAAAGACCAAGGGTGATAAGAGTACTGGAGGTTTCCACGTGAACCTGAGGGGTCAGTGTAGGTAAAGCAGCCACGGGAGAAAGGCTAGAGCCTCCTGCTCATCCCTGGGGAGACCAATGCCAACAGTGGGAACACACCCCATGGGCAGTCAGCAGGCGCTACAGAGGAACACTGAAAAGCATCACCCCGCCTCCCCGGGGAAGAGGCACAGAGCAGGCGGGGCCTCCGCGTGGCTCAGCACCCCTGGGTGCCGAGGGGGCATGGGAACTCAGTGTCACTCTCCCCCTCCCCGCCTCACCCCCACCCCAGCAGCCCCCGGGCACCGCACTAGGCCTGACGCCCTTTCCTTGCCCTGCCAGCCCGTCTCCCCTGCTCCTCTCCCTGGAGCTGGAAGCCAGGCTCCACAACAGGCAGCCCGCTCAGCCCTAGGTAGAGCCAGCTGTGAGCTAAAACTCACCGGCAAGCGTATGCAGGGTGCATGGGAAGCTCTGGGGCGCTGGGGCATTTCTGTTCTCACTATCCTTGTTTCAAAAAGTGGCTCATGTTTTCTCCTTCTTAAAACTAATATATACCCCCTCATCCCACCTCCATTTCTCTTCTCCATCAGCCTTCCGCCTCTGGCTCAGTTCCCAGAGCACGTGCCCTCAATGGTACTTGTCCACTTGCCACTGGGTAACTACTGCACCCTTACCATCAGCCCATCTGATCCCCATGATGATGCTCCAACCATGTTTATCTCGACCAGCTTTTCACAGGGGAGAAGAATGAGCTTCAGAAGATAGGTGATGTCCCCAACGTGGTTCAGCGGAATCATGTTGCTCATGTGGCCACACTGACATCTGGGACCCTCAGCGATGTTAATGTTGGTACAGCCAGCATCGAAGCAGAGCAAGAGGTCAAGAGCAAGGGAGATGCCTGGGAAACGGGATTAAGATTCACCCCAGGAACAGTACGTGACCCCACAGCTTCCATGAAACGATGTGGGCCATTGTAATGGACTACAGAGGCAAAGACCCAGAAGATATGCAGTAGAATCATCATTTATATGAGGTTCAAAAATAGGCAAATTAAGTGGTGTCCTTTAGGAATGCATTGGTAGACAGCAAAACCAGGGACACTGGAAGAAGGAAAAGAGCATCAGGAAGGGTGGGGCTTTTGTTCGAGGTGGGAGGAGGGGCTGCACAGGTACGCTGAAGGGCCCCTGCTTTTATGACCGTTTATTAAACACCCGTGTTTTATGCACTTGTTTGTATGTATGTCACATTTCACAACTGAATACATTAATTATCCAAAACTAAAAAGTAGAGCCACTGGGTTGCTTCATTCAAAAAGTGTAATTTCTGGTCCCTAACTACTGGAGGTGAACTAGAATGATCTGGAAAGATCTAGATCCCACTACCTCAGATCAGAGGAAACGTCAACAGCAACCCAGAAGTACTCACCAGAAGGAATCAACGAAGGACTCCTCCTGCTCAAATATTTGTCCTGCTCTTCCTACCATCCCAGTCATCACTGCACAGAGTTTGTGTTTAACACCAAATGTTTGCAGGGCTCCCAGGTCCCAGCTGAGGGGAGGGGGCATCTGCCCTCCGGGAGGCCAGCTTTCTCATTCCTCCCTTTGCACAGATGACTAGGGGCAGAAGAGCCAGCTGGGGCCTCAGGACTAGATACGTATGCCTGGCTGGGCCATGNATGAAGGACTCCTCCTGCTCAAATATTTGTCCTGCTCTTCCTACTATCCCAGTCATCACTGCACAGTTTGTGTTTAACACCAAATGTTTGCAGGGCTCCCAGGTCCCAGCTTAGGGGAGGGGGCATCTGCCCTCTGGGAGGCCAGCTTTCTCATTCCTCCCTTTGCACAGATGACTAGGGGCAGAAGAGCCAGCTGGGGCCTCAGGACTAGATACGTACGCCTGGCTGGGCCATGACAGAGCCTAAGGAAGCTGCCCAGCTCAGGACTGAGGGACAGGAAACTGGTCACGTGTACAGCCCAGTGGAAGGAGGGCGCGTCATCAGTAACGTTAACAAGGATGGGGCATGTTTACAGGTCTCCAGGGGCAGTGCCTGGACTCTGAATCCTGACTGCCCTGACCTCAAACCCCAGCTCTGCCACTCCACAAGGTGCGCCACACTCACAAGGGTGTGACCTCATGAAAATCCCAAAGTCGAAGGATCAGGAATAAGGATTTCTCATCTGCAATAAACNACGCCTGGCTGGGCCATGACAGAGCCTGAGGAAGCTGCCCAGCTCAGGACTGAGGGACAGGAAACTGGTCACGTGTACGGCCCAGTGGAAGGAGGGCGTATCATCAGTAACGTTAACAAGGATGGGGCATGTTTACAGGTCTCTAGGGGCAGAGCCTGGACTCTGAATCCTGACCGCCCTGACCTCAAACCCCAGTTCTGCCACTCCACAAGGTGTGCCACACTCACAAGGGTGTGACCTCATGAAAATCCCAAAGTCGAAGGATCAGGAATAAGGATTTCTCATCTGCAATAAACTTGGGACAACAGTTCCTACTCTTTACAGAGATGATGTGAAAAAAAAGAACAGAAGGAAGCCTCCTGAAACATGGGAGTGAAAGTCACTCAGTCGTGTCTGACTCTTTGCAACCCCATGGACCATGGTCTGCCAGGCTTCTCTGCCCATGGGATTCTCCAGGCAAGAATACTGGAGTTCATTGCCGAATTCCCTTCTCCAGGGTACGTTTCCAACCCAGGGATCGAACTTCCGTCTCCTGCATTGCAGGTGAAATCTCTACCTTCTGAGAGACATGAGAGGAACTCAACAAATGGTGTTTCTTTATCAGAACACAACCATGCTGGGAGCACTGATGGGGGTGAAATGAATCTAGCTGTTTCCCCCCCAGCTTCAAACATGGTGCAGCTAGTTGACCTCGGGACAATACTTGATGCTTTCTTCTCACTTGATTGGAAAGCATAAAAATACTTATCTCAAAAATTGGGGGGAGGGGTGCCCTGGTGGCTCAGTGGTAAAGAATCCACCTGCCAATACAGGAGACACGGGTTCAATCCCTGGTCCAGGAAGACCCCACATGCTACGGAGCAACTAAGCCCGAGCGCCACAACTACTGAGCCTGTGCTCTGGAGCCCGGGAGCTGCAGCTACTGAGCCCATGTTCCCTAGAGCCCGTGCTCCACAAGAAAAGAAGCCACCGCAGTGAGAAGCTCGTGCAACGCAACTAGAGAATAGCCCCCGCTGGCCGCAACTACAGAAAAGTCTGAGCAGCAACAAAGACCCAGCACACCCAGAACCAAATAAAAATATATCTTTTAAATGTTCTGGAAATCCTTCACAGGTGATTTATCTTTGTCAACAGAAATACCAATTCCTGTCTCCCAATTTCCTTACAATGATGAAATGTGAAGATTAATTAAAAGTTTGTAAAAGGAAGACAGATAGAACAGACTTATGCTTGTCAGGGTGGAAGAGGGACTGGGGGAAGGAAGGTTTGGGAGTTTGGGATTATCAGGTGCAAGCTCTATGTACAGAGTGGATAAACAACAAGCTCCTACGGTATAGCGCAGGGAACTATATTCAACATCTTGTGATATACCATAACAAGAAAGACTATGAAAAACTATGTACAACTAAAGACTATGTATAACTAAAGCACTCTGCTGTATAGCAGAAATGAACACAACATTGCAAATCCACTATACAATCAAAGAAATTTTAAAAAAGAAAAGAACTGGGTTCAGAAAACCTTATAAAAGGAGAGTTACGTAAATTACCTAGTGGTCAATCAATCACCATGTTAATTAAGACCAATAAAGATACATAATTACAATATAGATTTTCCAGAAGCCCAAATTTAACCCTAAAGTTTCTAGTTCATTTTTCTATAAATCTGTGTCCCAACGATAACAGATATACATTCTCACCAGTAACGGTGTTAAAAATTAGTAAAAATAACCCCCTCAAAAGGTAGGAAAGTTCAAAGATAAAGATCCTAGATAAAACAATATACCAATTGATTTGCAAATAGCTGACTACCGTGAAATGTTCATACTGTGGATTTCAGCCCTCACAGCAGACTTTTTTCTACTAGCAAGGAGAGTGGCGCAGAGATGACAAATATGATAGAAAGCCGACTGTCTTGTTTTTATTCTTTAAATAGACTCTGTTAAGCAGTGACACACACCTTGGTTTAAAGGTCTCACATGCTACGAAACACTTGATGATATTTAGCAGAGACAAGGCGCCAACACCCTACGGCGTTGATCTGGATTTTACTTTTTTATAGCGGAGCCACTTTTCAGATCTTCACAGCTGCCACCTGTGCCTTTCCCACTGATTCTCAACTATTCTTCTAGAAAGAAGGCACCAAAATCTTCCAAGAGAACACAGCTCTCCCAACACACCATGTAACTCTTCTCTTCTTCCCCATCTAGAGGGTCATCCCATCACACTTACCATGATGGTGTGTTCTGGAAATCTGGACCGGACCAGCTTCACGAACTCCACAAAATGCTCCGAGTACCCATTGGCCACATCCAGGCAAATAAACTTAACCTGAGGCACAGCTTCCAGGATGTTGCTCATCTTTTCCAGATCATTCTTCCCACTGCCCGAACTCACGGCTACATGCTGTACCGAATAAACCAAGAGGTGTAAGACAGGAACAGTAAGTGGCGTTCAGAGGCCAGACCCTGCCTCCATCCACCCTCCAGTTCTGGGGACAGTACCATGACCATCTGAGGTTCACCCTGATCACACACACAGCGGACCAGGTCAAGAAACCTGCAGCAGCAGAGGCAAGGCAGATTCTCACGATCAGTTATCTAAACTGACCGGTGTCTTTTCCAACACTAAACTGCATATAAATGCTAAACTGAGCCCTGCGCCTTGGCCACACAATCTCATCCACGGCTGCTGTTTAATTTCCTCAAGCTTTCCACGTGGCCATCAAGCCAGTCAATCTTAAAGGAAATCAACCTTGAATACTCATTGGAAGGACTGATGCTGAAGCTTCACTACTTTGACCACCTGATGCAAAGAGCCAGTCTTAGAAAAGACCCTGATGCTGGGAAAGACTGAAGGCAGAAGGAGAAGGGGATGGCAGAGGATGAGATAGTTGGATAGCATCATCGATTCAATGGGCATGAACCAGGGTAAACTCTCGGAGATGGTGAGGGACAGAGAAGGCTGGCATGCTGTAGTCCATGGGGTTGCAAAGAGTTGGACGTGACTTGGCAACTGAACAACAACGCCACGTGGAACGCAGAACCATGGAGTGGCTGGTGCAAATTCTCCTCTTGGAGCAGAGGAGAGGCAAGGAGAATCAGCGTGGCCTGTCTGCTCAGGTTCCTCATGCCAAAGCTGTGGCTGTTACCCTGAGCATCCCACTGAGATGCGGGTGGGGGAAGAGAGAGGGAAAGATGTCTAAAACCTCCCTGATAAAACTCCTTCTTGTTTTCATTTTTACTCCCAATACAACATTATCACAACATGCAAACTGTGCTCTCCCACTGCAGGAGGTCCAAGTTCAACCCCTGGTCAGGGGAACTAGATCCCACATGATGCAACTAAGATCCAGTGCAGCCAAATAACTAAACATTAAAAAAGAGAGAGAGAAGAAAAATGACATACAAGTGTTAATGTCTCCAATAAAAAAGACAAAATGTCTCAAAGCACAAGAATGAACGCAACTGAAAGGATCCTTCCTGTCTGCGCTGGGACATGTTTCCATCTGATGCCGCCACCTCCTCCTCCGTGATACCCTCTCCCGCAACCTTCCTCAGCACCCGTGCCTCCAACCCACCCCTCTGCGGCTCTCAAAATCTGTTTATGCCTCATTAAAACTAGCCCGTGGGACTATGCCCAGAGTTAGCATCTCACCTTCTATGACGCATTTATATTTTATAAATTTAAAATTTGTAAATTCAATATTTTAACTCACACCTCTAAACTATAAACTGCCGGTGAGCAGCACATCTTACTATCCTTTGTTACTCTCCCCAAACCACAAATCACAACGGTGTAGCTACACCCCGCAGACTGAGTGTAAACCCACTGGTAATGTGATACATACTGACTGCCACCTTCACTCCCCATGACAGTCTGACCAGTGCCCCAGGTCCACAGGTTCTTTCCCTCCCACTCAGCTCTGCTGTCTTTTTAATCTTCCATTTCTGTTAAAGTTCGGCAGGTGGAACTGGAGACTGGTTAAGTTTCTCTCAGTGCCTCTGGGTTTGTCATGCATTCCCTTTTCAATGAGCTTTAACTTCAGTGGCAGGGCGGTAGTAAGTGGAATGATTGCCCTTGGTAACGAAAGCCACGGTTCTGATTCACAGTGCGCTGCTGGAAACTTACGCTCCCCAAACTTCCTCCAAAGAGGGGGAGAAGGTGAAACAGAGATAATCCATTAGAATAAATTATGCCAAAAAGAAAAGACTCAAGTGTGAGTCAGAACTATTTTACCTCTGAAACCACCTCCTCGCCAATCAAAATCCATACACGGCCATGGCACAGCAAAGAAAAATAGCCAGAAACTAGTCTAACTTCAAAAGCAGTACAATATGAAGTCATTTTGCAATCCAGATGACCTGACCACTGAGGAAATCACCTCCAGTGCAGAGATGTCTCTTCGGTATGGACGCAGGACCACCCAAGGTGCCAGGATCAAGATGCAGGACCACCCAAGGGTGCTGGGATCAAGATGCAGGACCACCCAAGGTGCCGGGATCAAGATGCAGGACCACCCAAGGGTGCCAGGATCAAGATGCAGGACCACCCAAGGGTGCCAGGATCAAAGACTGGCATGTTCTATTGGGGCCTTTATTATTTTCAAACCACTTTTACTTAGTAACAGCTTTATTGAGATCTAGTCACACACACTTCATCTATTTAAAGTGCACAATTTAGTGGGTTTTAGTATATTCAGAGCTGTGCAACCATCACCACAATCAATTCTAGAACATTTCATCAACCCCCAGGAGAAATCTCCATCCCTTTAGCCCTCACTCTCAACTCATCTACTTCTCTCTCTACAGGTTTCCCTTGTCTCAACATTTCATGTAAATAGAATCATATACAGGGCTTTGTGCGTCTGGCTTTTTCATTTAGCAAAATGTTTCTGAAACAAGAGTGAAGCGGGCAGGGCACGACCTTTAAAAGAATGACACAGCATAAACAGTCATTGTTGTTGTTCAGTCACTAATTCGACTTAGCACGCCACGGCGATGGTGCTAAAAAGGACGTGTGCTTATCTTCTCCTGCAAGAACATCAAAATCACAACTAGCTGCTGGACAGGAGGATGGTGGAACCCATCAACATAAACTGATTAGAACCAAATACGTGCAAGGTGGAGGACGAGCAGACTTCCCCTAGAAACTGAGCCTCAGTATATTCTCACTGTAACACATCAGCAAGCTAAACGACACACCCACAGGCACCGTGACAGTTCTAAGGCTGCCCATCAAGGACCAAAGAGTTGGCAGTGGCCCCGTTCGTGGAAATCTCCACCCCCTCACCAAAAAAGTTGGAATAATCCTCCCACTCATCATCCTATGAAATTACCCAAGCCATAGAAGCTAGTGAAAGTGAAAAGTTGAAGTGTGAAGTCACTCAGCTCAGTCGCGTCTGATTCTTTGAGACCCCATGGAATGTAGTCTGCCAGGCTTCTCTGTACATGGAATTTCTCCAGGGGAAGAATACGGGAGTGGGTTGCCATGCCCCTCTCCAGGGGATCTTCCCGACCCAGGGATCAAACTTGGGTCTNATCAACACAAACTGATTAGAACCAAATACGTGCAAGGTGGATTACGAGCAGACTTCCCCTAGAAACTGAGCCTCAGTATATGCTCACTGTAACACATCAGCAAGCTAAACGACACACCCACAGGCACCGTGACAGTTCTAAGGCTGCCCATCAAGGACCAAAGAGTTGGCAGTGGCCCCGTTCGTGGAAATCTCCACCCCCTCACCAAAAAAGTTGGAATAATCCTCCCACTCATCATCCTATGAAATTACCCAAGCCATAGAAGCTAGTGAAAGTGAAAAGTTGAAGTGTGAAGTCACTCAGCTCAGTCGCATCTGATTCTTTGAGACCCCATGGACTGTAGTCTGCCAGGCTTCTCTGTCCATGGAATTTCTCCAGGGGAAGAATACGGGAGTGGGTTGCCATGCCCCTCTCCAGGGGATCTTCCCGACCCAGGGATCAAACTTGGGTCTCCCACATTGCAGGCAGATTCTTTACCAACTGAGACACCAGGGAAGCAACCCATAAAAGCTAACCACACCACATTCAAACTTCCCAGGTGACGCTAGTGGTAAAAGAAATTGCCTGCCAATGCAGGAGATGTAAGAGATGTGGGTTCAGTCTCTGCGTCAGGAGGATCCCCTTGAGAAAGGCATGACAACCCACTCCTGTGTCCTTCCCTGGAGAATCCCATGGACAGGGGAGCCTGTCAGGCTACAGTCCAGAGATTTGCAAAGAGTCAAACAAAACTGAGGCAGCTAAGCACTAGTACCACATTTCAAGGCCACTCTTGCCTTCAGAGATGGCCCACACTCTGTGATGTGTGTTCCTTTCAAATAAATCCGCTTCTTACCTATCTCTTTGGGCTTCGCATATGGCATGAGTGGTAAAGGACCTGCCTGCCAGTGCAGGAGACATAAGAGATGTGGGTTTGATCCCTGGATCAGGAAGAGCCCCTGGAGGAGGGCATGGCAATCCACTTCAGTATTCTTCCCTGGAGAATCCCTATGGACAGAAGAGCCTGGTGGGCTACAGTCCATGGGGTCACAAAGACCATCATTTAAAATCAGTTGAAAAATCGTGGGTTTGGTTGGGTTTGAGTCCCAGCTATGTGTGTCCAAGTCCCAGTTTGAGGTGAACAGTTTCATTTCCAAGGTTCATTCATGTTGTAGCATGAATCAATACTTTATTGCCCTTCTTAGCTGAATATCTCACACGCTAGTAAAGTGATGCTCAAAATTCTCCAAGCCAGGCTTCAGCAGTATGTGAACTGTGAACTTCCTGATGTTCAAGCTGGTTTTAGAAAAGGCAGAGGAACCAGAGATCAAATTGCCAACATCCACTGGATCATGGAAAAAGCAAGAGAGTTCCAGAAAAACATCTATTTCTGCTTTATTGACTATGCCAAAGCCTTTGACTGTGTGGATCACAATAAACTGTGGGAAATTCTGAAAGAGATGGGAATACCAGACCACCTAACCTGCCTGTTGAGAAATCTGTATGCAGCCAGGAAGCAACAGTCAGAACTGGACATGGAACAACAGACTGGTTTCAAATAGGAAAAGGAGTCCGTCAAGGCTGTATATTG
>SJYW01050518.1:239574-249605 GCA_006410735.1 Raphicerus campestris | reverse complement strand
GCCTCTTGAGAAACCTATATGCAGGTCAGGAAGCAACAGTTAGAACTGGACATGGAACAACAGACTGGTTCCAAATAGGAAAAGGAGTAGGTCAAAGCTGTATATTGTCACCCTGCTTATTTAACTTCTATGCAGAGTACATCATGAGAAACGCTGGGCTGGAAGAAGCACAAGCTGGAATCAAGATTGTCGGGAGAAATATCAATAACCTCAGATATGCAGATGACACAACCTTATGGCAGAAAGTGAAGAGTAACTAAAAAGCCTCTTGATGAACATGAAAAAGGAGAATGAAAAAGTTGGCTAAAAGCTCAACATTCAGAAAACTAAGTTCTTTGCATTAGGTGGTCAAAATATTGGAGCTTCAGCTTCTGCATCGTCCTTCCGATGAATATTCAGGGTTGATTTCCTTTAGGATTGACTGGTTTGTCCTAGGGATATTTTTATTCCTTTGAAGTTATGAAAATTTGTAGAAAAACAATGGAGGGAGAGCAATCAAGGGGGAGCATTTCAGCAGTCTTCTCATAGCACCCCCCCAGCATACTTTTGATTTATTATAATTTTTATTTTTTTTTGTTTTTTTGGTCATGCCAAGCAGCATGTGGGATCTCAGCTCCCTGACCAGGAACTAAACCTGCATCTCCTGATTCGAAGCGCTGAGTTTTCACCATTGGACCACCATGGGAGTCCCATTATACTTTTTAAAGGGAAGGGGTCCTCTTTGAGAACAGAGAACAGTAAGAAACCAAGAACTGAACTATTCTCGGCACCCTAAGCAGCAAAATTTTATTTCTTCCAGTACCAGAGGGAGCAAACTCAAATCAAATCTATTCTTCTGGCTCTTCCCATAATCTTTTGGGTATCTAAATAATTAGGTTCTCTGGACTTTACAAAACCAAGAGTTGACTTTCTTCCCCATGATTTTCTCGTCCTTGCAGGGCAGCAGTTGTTAAACAGGGTGGCAAGAAAAACAAACTCACACTCAGACCACAAAAAGCTAACTATCCACACATCATCTGGCTTCTGCAGACGTTTAATGAGAGACGTTCCCTCCTCCTGTGTTAATGTATGAAGACCTCGGCTCTCAGCTTTAGGCTGGTTTACATGCAGAATGTACAAAATGAGGTGACGGCCACTCTTTTCTTCTACTTGGCCGTTGACCCTTAGTCCATTTTCTTCCTGAGCTGAGCTGCCTTTATTTTGCTTCTCAGTTCAGTTCAGTTCAGTTCAGTCACTCAGTCGTGTCCCACTCTTTGCAACCCCATGAATTGCAGCACGCCATGCCTCCCTGTCCATCACCAACTCCTGGAATTCACTCAGACTCGCATCCCTCGAGTCAGTGATGCCATCCAGCCATCTCATCCTCTGTCATCCCCTTCTCCCCTTGCCTCCAATCCCTCCCAGCATCAGAGTCTTTTCCAATGAGTCAACTCTTCTCATGAGGTGGCCAAAGTACTGGAGTTTCAGCTTTAGCATCATTCCTTCCAAAGAAATCCCAGGGCTGATCTCCTTCAGAATGGACTGGTTGGATCTTCTTGCAGTCCAAGGGACTCTCAAGAGTCTTCTCCAACACCACAGTTCAAAAGCATCAATTCTTTGATGCTCAGCCTTCTTCACAGTCCAACCCTCACATCCATACATGACCACAGGAAAAACCATAGCCTTGACTAGAGAGACCTTAGTCGACAAAGTAATGTCTCTGCTTTTAAATATGCTATCTAGGTTGGTCATAACTTTTCTTCCAAGGAGTAAGCGTCTTTTAACTTCATGGCTGCAGTCCAGTACTTTTGCCTGGAGAATCCCATGGAGGGAGGAGCCTGGTAGGCTATAGTCCATCAGGCCACAAAGAGTCAGATACAACTGAGTGACTTCACACAGTCACCATCTGCAGTGATTTTGAAGCCCCCCCAAAATAAAGTCTGACACTGTTTCCACTGTTTCCCTATCTATTTCCCATGAAGTGATGGGACCAGATGCCATGATCTTCTTTTTCTACTAATTCATAAAATCTCTTTTCCCCTACCTATTACTCCTCAAGAGCTAAAAAGATTCTCCTGGACATATTAGATTATTGTGTATTGTTTGGTGTGTTCATATAGCTAACGTAATATTGGACATAATATAGTTTGGCATGGAACAGCCCAGAGCAATGCTAACTCAAGTTTCTCATTCTTCATCCAAACTGAATTCAATTTACACCAGGGGTCACACTTAAACACGTGTGTGGCAGGGGCAGGCAGGAAATATAAATAAGTTACTGGTCCTGGTATAAGTCATCATTTCTTGGCCACTTCTCTTAAGCCTGGACAAAAATAGAAATAAGATTGAGGGGATTCTAGGGTCGCTGTCAGTGTTTTTGGACAACAGCTGGTAAAGAATCTGCCTGCAATACAGGAGACCTCGGTTCGATCCCTGGGTTGGGAAGATCCCCTGAAGAAGGGAAAGGCTACACACATCAGTATTCTGGCCTGAAGAATTCCATGGACTGTAAAGCCCATGGGGTCACAAAGAGTCAGACACAACTGAGCAACTTTCACTTTCACTTTTCAATGCTTTTGAAGAGAGTAGAAATGAGAAGACAAAAGAGCATTTATCCACAGACCAAGTGGTTCTCCTGTGGGAACAATTTTGCTTTCCCAGGGGATATTTGGCAATGTCTAGAGGCCTTTGTGGTTGTCACAGCTGGGAAGGTGGGATGCTAGTGGCATCTAGTAGGTAGAGGCCCAGGGTACTGCTTAATACTCTTCAACGTATAGGGCAACCCCCATCACAAAGAATTACCCAACCTAAAATTTCATTAGTGCTGAGGTTTAGACACCCTACCCTGGATAGATACAGACTGTGGCCTTCAATTTCTTTTCCCACATGTCCCTCCAAAACTATTCTCTATCATATGTTTTAAATATTTATCTATTTGGCTGAACTAGGTCTTATTAGCCGCTCGTGGGATCTTCAGCCTTCACTGCAGTACATGGAATCTCTAGCTGTGGCACGTGGTCTCTAATCCCCTGACCAGAGATTGAACCTGGCCCTCCCCTGTCTGTACTGGGAACTCGGAGTCTTAGCAACTGGACCACCAGGGAAGTCCCTCTCTTGCATATTTTAACTGAAATCTAAAACTTTTCATTGTAAATTTAGTTGAAACAGATGTAAGTCCTAGCTTATTTCAAGTGTAAACATTATATTATTTTAAAACATATCAAATGAAAACAACACCGGGACTACTTAGGGTTTATCGTTATTCACTTGCAAAATACATGAAAAAACTCTGCTTTTAGAGTTGGAAATTTATATCGTTCCTTTTCATCCTTGACTTCCTATTTCCATTCCACATTCCCCACAGGAATTTATCCTAGCATAACCCATTTCAAGCTTCATGAAATGAACTGAATTGGGATAAAAGGCTTCTTTCGATCACCCCATTATGCTTCTCCATCAAAAAATCTATATCTGCCACCACAATTTATATTTTATTATTTCCTGTGATTGTAATGAACTAATCACCCGTGTTTTCTTATGGGTTGAGTTATAACCTTTATTTGACACCACTGATCAGTTCAGTCACTTAGTCATGTCCAACTCTTTGTAACCCCATGAATCGCACCACGCTAGGCCTCCCCATCCATCACCAACTCCCAGAGTCCACCCAAACCCATGTCCGTTGAGTCGGTGATGCCATCTAACCATCTCATCCTCTGTCATCCCCTTCTCCTCCTGCCCTCAATCTTTCCCAGCATCAAGGTTTTTTCCGGTGAGTCAGCTCTTCACATCAGGTGGCCAAAGTATCGGAGTTTCAGTTTCAACATCAGTCCTTCTATTGAACACCCAGAACTGATCTCCTTTAGGATGGACTGGTTGGATCTCCTTGCAGTCCAAGGGACTCTCAAGAGTCTTCTCCAACACCACAGTCCAAAAGCATCAATTCTTCGGTGCTCAGCTTTCTTCACAGTCCAACTCTCACATCCATACACGATCACTGGAAAAACCATAGCCTTGACTAAGCAGACCTTTGTTGGCAAAGTAATGTCTCTGCTTTTTAATATGCTGTCTAGGTTAGTCATAACTTTCCTTCCAAGGAGTAAGTGTCTTTTAATTTCATGGCTGCAATCACCATCTGCAGTGATTTTGGAGACCCCCCAAATAAAGTCAGCCACTGTTTCCACTGTTTCCCCATCTATTTGCCATGAAGTGATGGGACTGGATGCCATGATCTTAGTTTTCTGAATGTTGAGCTTTCAGCCAACTTTTTCACTTTCCTCTTTCACGTTCATCAAGAGGCTTTTTAGTTCCTCTTCACTTTCTGCCATAAGGGTGGTGTCATCTGCCTATCTGAGGTTATTGATATTTCTCCTGGCAATCTTGATTCCTTCTTGTGCTTCCTCCAGCCCAGTGTTTCTCATGATATACTCACCACTGATCAAAACTACCTAAATAAATTATGTATATAAGTAATTTTAAGCATCAAAAGTAAAATAACATTAAGATGTACTTTTTATTAAAACCATCGGTCTGGACATTTATCCAGAGGAGACATATAGATGGCCAACAGGCATAGGAAAAAGTGTTCAACATTGCTAATTATTCAGTTTGGTTCAGTTCAGTCGCTCAGTCATGTCCGACTCTTTGCCACCCCATGAATTGCAGCATGTCAGGCCTTTCTGTCCATCACCAACTCCTGGAGTTTATTCAGACTCACGTCCCTCTAGTCAGTGATGCCATCCAGCCATCTCATCCTCGGTCGTCCCCTTCTCCCCTGCCTCCAATCCCTCCTAGCATCAGAGTCTTTTCCAAGGAGTCAACTCTTTGCATGAGGTGGCCAAAGTACTGGAGTTTCAGCTTCAGCATCTTTCCCTCCAAAGAAATCCCAGGGCTGATCTCCTTCAGAATGGACTGGTTGGATCTCCTTGCAGTCCAAGGGACTCTCAAGAGTCTTCTCCAACACCACAGTTCAAAAGCATCAATTCTTCGATGCTCAGCCTTCTTCACAGTCCAACCCTCACATCCATACATGACCACAGGAAAAACCATAGCCTTGACTAGAGAGACCTTAGTCGACAAAGTAATGTCTCTGCTTTTAAATATGCTATCTAGGTTGGTCATAACTTTTCTTCCAAGGAGTAAGCGTCTTTTAATTTCATGGCTGCAGTCCAGTACTTTTGCCTGGAGAATCCCATGGAGGGAGGAGCCTGGTAGGCTATAGTCCATCGGGCCACAAAGAGTCAGATACAACTGAGTGACTTCACACACAGTCACCATCTGCAGTGATTTTGAAGCCCCCCCAAAATAAAGTCTGACACTGTTTCCACTGTTTCCCTATCTATTTCCCATGAAGTGATGGGACCAGATGCCATGATCTTCTTTTTCTACTAATTCATAAAATCTCTTTTCCCCTACCTATTACTCCTCAAGAGCTAAAAAGATTCTCCTGGACATATTAGATTATTGTGTATTGTTTGGTGTGTTCATATAGCTAACGTAATATTGGACATAATATAGTTTGGCATGGAACAGCCCAGAGCAATGCTAACTCAAGTTTCTCATTCTTCATCCAAACTGAATTCAATTTACACCAGGGGTCACACTTAAACACGTGTGTGGCAGGGGCAGGCAGGAAATATAAATAAGTTACTGGTCCTGGTATAAGTCATCATTTCTTGGCCACTTCTCTTAAGCCTGGACAAAAATAGAAATAAGATTGAGGGGATTCTAGGGTCGCTGTCAGTGTTTTTGGACAACAGCTGGTAAAGAATCTGCCTGCAATACAGGAGACCTCGGTTTGATCCCTGGGTTGGGAAGATCCCCTGAAGAAGGGAAAGGCTACACACATCAGTATTCTGGCCTGAAGAATTCCATGGACTGTAAAGCCCATGGGGTCACAAAGAGTCAGACACAACTGAGCAACTTTCACTTTCACTTTTCAATGCTTTTGAAGAGAGTAGAAATGAGAAGACAAAAGAGCATTTATCCACAGACCAAGTGGTTCTCCTGTGGGAACAATTTTGCTTTCCCAGGGGATATTTGGCAATGTCTAGAGGCCTTTGTGGTTGTCACAGCTGGGAAGGTGGGATGCTAGTGGCATCTAGTAGGTAGAGGCCCAGGGTACTGCTTAATACTCTTCAACGTATAGGGCAACCCCCATCACAAAGAATTACCCAACCTAAAATTTCATTAGTGCTGAGGTTTAGACACCCTGCCCTGGATAGATACAGACTGTGGCCTTCAATTTCTTTTCCCACATGTCCCTCCAAAACTATTCTCTATCATATGTTTTAAATATTTATCTATTTGGCTGAACTAGGTCTTATTAGCCGCTCGTGGGATCTTCAGCCTTCACTGCAGTACATGGAATCTCTAGCTGTGGCACGTGGTCTCTAATCCCCTGACCAGAGATTGAACCTGGCCCTCCCCTGTCTGTACTGGGAACTCGGAGTCTTAGCAACTGGACCACCAGGGAAGTCCCTCTCTTGCATATTTTAACTGAAATCTAAAACTTTTCATTGTAAATTTAGTTGAAACAGATGTAAGTCCTAGCTTATTTCAAGTGTAAACATTATATTATTTTAAAACATATCAAATGAAAACAACACCGGGACTACTTAGGGTTTATCGTTATTCACTTGCAAAATACATGAAAAAACTCTGCTTTTAGAGTTGGAAATTTATATCGTTCCTTTTCATCCTTGACTTCCTATTTCCATTCCACATTCCCCACAGGAATTTATCCTAGCATAACCCATTTCAAGCTTCATGAAATGAACTGAATTTGGATAAAAGGCTTCTTTCGATCACCCCATTATGCTTCTCCATCAAAAAATCTATATCTGCCACCACAATTTATATTTTATTATTTCCTGTGATTGTAATGAACTAATCACCCGTGTTTTCTTATGGGTTGAGTTATAACCTTTATTTGACACCACTGATCAGTTCAGTCACTTAGTCATGTCCAACTCTTTGTAACCCCATGAATCGTACCACGCTAGGCCTCCCCGTCCATCACCAACTCCCAGAGTCCACCCAAACCCATGTCCGTTGAGTCGGTGATGCCATCTAACCATCTCATCCTCTGTCATCCCCTTCTCCTCCTGCCCTCAATCTTTCCCAGCATCAAGGTTTTTTCCGGTGAGTCAGCTCTTCACATCAGGTGGCCAAAGTATCGGAGTTTCAGTTTCAACATCAGTCCTTCTATTGAACACCCAGAACTGATCTCCTTTAGGATGGACTGGTTGGATCTCCTTGCAGTCCAAGGGACTCTCAAGAGTCTTCTCCAACACCACAGTCCAAAAGCATCAATTCTTCGGTGCTCAGCTTTCTTCACAGTCCAACTCTCACATCCATACACGATCACTGGAAAAACCATAGCCTTGACTAAGCAGACCTTTGTTGGCAAAGTAATGTCTCTGCTTTTTAATATGCTGTCTAGGTTAGTCATAACTTTCCTTCCAAGGAGTAAGTGTCTTTTAATTTCATGGCTGCAATCACCATCTGCAGTGATTTTGGAGACCCCCCAAATAAAGTCAGCCACTGTTTCCACTGTTTCCCCATCTATTTGCCATGAAGTGATGGGACTGGATGCCATGATCTTAGTTTTCTGAATGTTGAGCTTTCAGCCAACTTTTTCACTTTCCTCTTTCACGTTCATCAAGAGGCTTTTTAGTTCCTCTTCACTTTCTGCCATAAGGGTGGTGTCATCTGCCTATCTGAGGTTATTGATATTTCTCCTGGCAATCTTGATTCCTTCTTGTGCTTCCTCCAGCCCAGTGTTTCTCATGATATACTCACCACTGATCAAAACTACCTAAATAAATTATGTATATAAGTAATTTTAAGCATCAAAAGTAAAATAACATTAAGATGTACTTTTTATTAAAACCATCGGTCTGGACATTTATCCAGAGGAGACATATAGATGGCCAACAGGCATAGGAAAAAGTGTTCAACATTGCTAATTATTCAGTTTGGTTCAGTTCAGTCGCTCAGTCATGTCCGACTCTTTGCCACCCCATGAACTGCAGCATGTCAGGCCTTTCTGTCCATCACCAACTCCTGGAGTTTATTCAGACTCACGTCCCTCTAGTCAGTGATGCCATCCAGCCATCTCATCCTCGGTCGTCCCCTTCTCCCCTGCCTCCAATCCCTCCTAGCATCAGAGTCTTTTCCAAGGAGTCAACTCTTTGCATGAGGTGGCCAAAGTACTGGAGTTTCAGCTTCAGCATCTTTCCCTCCAAAGAAATCCCAGGGCTGATCTCCTTCAGAATGGACTGGTTGGATCTCCTTGCAGTCCAAGGGACTCTCAAGAGTCTTCTCCAACACCACAGTTCAAAAACATCAATTCTTCGGTGCTCAGCTTTCTTCACAGTCCAACTCTCACATCCATACATGACCACTGGAAAAACCATAGCCTTGACTAGATGGACCTTTGTTGGCAAAGTAATGTCTCTGCTTTTGAATATGCTATCTAGGTTGGTCATAACTTTTCTTCTAAGGAGTAAGAGTCTTTTAATTTAGAGACATGTAAATCAAAACTATAACGAGATACCACCTCACATCAGTCAGAATGGCCATCATCAAAAAAACAGCAAACAAATGACTTCCCTAGTGGTCCAGTGGCTAAGGCTTGATCCCTGGGTCAGGAACTAAGATCCTCCCAAAAGATACGTTGAAGTCCCAACTCCCAGAATTTATGACTGTGACCTTTTTTCCCCTGGTTATGGAATCATTTCTGATATAATCAGGTTAAACTGAGGTCATTAGGCCCTAATCCAGTGGAGTTGGTGAACTTAGAAGAAGAGAGAGAAAGAGGGAAAATGTAGGGTGAGGATGGCTGCAGAGACTCGAGTGATACATCTCCAAGCCCAAGAAGGCTAAGCACGGATGCTGTCCTTAGATACGATGAGTGAAGCTTGAGACACTGGAGGAGGCCAAGGCAACCCACTCCAGTATTCTTGCCTGGAGAATCCCATGGACAGAGGAGCCTGGAAGGCTATAGTCCAGAGAGTTGCAAAGAGTTGGACAGGACTGAAGCAACTTAGCACCAGCCTCCAGCACTGAGAGAATACATTCCTGCTGTGTTTAGCCACCCTGTGTGTGGCCCTTTGCCACGGCAACCTTAGCAAACACATACAGAGAGTCTTGAAGACAGCACACACGTAGGAGGGGGAAGGAGGATGGGGTCAGCACACGGGGCCCTGAGCCCAAGAGCATCCTTCACGTCTGCACTGGAGGTGGCTTGCTGGCCTCACCCTGGCCCCAGGAGCACATTATGAAGTGAAGATGATAAGAATCCTAACTCACATTAGCTCCTGGCAGGAGGAACTGTGTCGGGGCACCCACAGCACTCTTTAAAATCCGTGGAGGACAAGTGACCTGTGGTCATGACCGCAGGGTGTCCTCCAAGTGCTAGAGGAACCAGTGGACTATGGCTCCTCTCATGTTATCTGCATGCATTTTGAGTCATTTGAGCAGTTGAACTGTGGCTCCCTGTTCAACAAGATCGTTGGAAGGGTGACTGAAAACAAATTTACTTAACCTTTGCTTCGAGGTTTCAGTTTTTCCCTTTCTTCCTTGCCAGGGCTCTGAGGGTGGTACAGGGTACATGGCTGACATTCGCATGCATGTTGGAAAACCTGTCTATTTAGAATGAGAACCTTGGGCCGAGCCTGCGTTAAGAGAAATTCCCTAACAAGGAAATTGCCTAGTGAGACTATTTCTGGAGCAATTTTTTGCTGTAATAATAGCATTGCCTTCCTGCAGGAGAGAGCCTCGGGCCATGTAGACTGAAGTGTTGTATGACAACTAAGACATGGGAATATCACATTGACCAAGGAAGTTCAAAAGAGTCAGTTGCCAGGCTGGGTGGGCAGGTATGATAACGTCACAGTTGGGTGCTATGCTGGGTGGGACTGGGTTCCCTGAATAACACTGGGCACAAATAGGCCAAAGCACATGATAAGTTGATAACTGGAAAAATCAGACACAAACAAGTGTTTCTAATCTGTTTCCTTGTTCTCTCTGTGCCCAAACATGCTGCT
>SJYW01050518.1:221980-237330 GCA_006410735.1 Raphicerus campestris | reverse complement strand
ACACGTGTGTGGCAGGGGCAGGCAGGAAATATAAATAAGTTACTGGTCCTGGTATAAGTCATCATTTCTTGGCCACTTCTCTTAAGCCTGGACAAAAATAGAAATAAGATTGAGGGGATTCTAGGGTCGCTGTCAGTGTTTTTGGACAACAGCTGGTAAAGAATCTGCCTGCAATACAGGAGACCTCGGTTCGATCCCTGGGTTGGGAAGATCCCCTGAAGAAGGGAAAGGCTACACACATCAGTATTCTGGCCTGAAGAATTCCATGGACTGTAAAGCCCATGGGGCCACAAAGAGTCAGACACAACTGAGCAACTTTCACTTTCACTTTTCAATGCTTTTGAAGAGAGTAGAAATGAGAAGACAAAAGAGCATTTATCCACAGACCAAGTGGTTCTCCTGTGGGAACAATTTTGCTTTCCCAGGGGATATTTGGCAATGTCTAGAGGCCTTTGTGGTTGTCACAGCTGGGAAGGTGGGATGCTAGTGGCATCTAGTAGGTAGAGGCCCAGGGTACTGCTTAATACTCTTCAACGTATAGGGCAACCCCCATCACAAAGAATTACCCAACCTAAAATTTCATTAGTGCTGAGGTTTAGACACCCTGCCCTGGATAGATACAGACTGTGGCCTTCAATTTCTTTTCCCACATGTCCCTCCAAAACTATTCTCTATCATATGTTTTAAATATTTATCTATTTGGCTGAACTAGGTCTTATTAGCCGCTCGTGGGATCTTCAGCCTTCACTGCAGTACATGGAATCTCTAGCTGTGGCACGTGGTCTCTAATCCCCTGACCAGAGATTGAACCTGGCCCTCCCCTGTCTGTACTGGGAACTCGGAGTCTTAGCAACTGGACCACCAGGGAAGTCCCTCTCTTGCATATTTTAACTGAAATCTAAAACTTTTCATTGTAAATTTAGTTGAAACAGATGTAAGTCCTAGCTTATTTCAAGTGTAAACATTATATTATTTTAAAACATATCAAATGAAAACAACACCGGGACTACTTAGGGTTTATCGTTATTCACTTGCAAAATACATGAAAAAACTCTGCTTTTAGAGTTGGAAATTTATATCGTTCCTTTTCATCCTTGACTTCCTATTTCCATTCCACATTCCCCACAGGAATTTATCCTAGCATAACCCATTTCAAGCTTCATGAAATGAACTGAATTTGGATAAAAGGCTTCTTTCGATCACCCCATTATGCTTCTCCATCAAAAAATCTATATCTGCCACCACAATTTATATTTTATTATTTCCTGTGATTGTAATGAACTAATCACCCGTGTTTTCTTATGGGTTGAGTTATAACCTTTATTTGACACCACTGATCAGTTCAGTCACTTAGTCATGTCCAACTCTTTGTAACCCCATGAATCGTACCACGCTAGGCCTCCCCGTCCATCACCAACTCCCAGAGTCCACCCAAACCCATGTCCGTTGAGTCGGTGATGCCATCTAACCATCTCATCCTCTGTCATCCCCTTCTCCTCCTGCCCTCAATCTTTCCCAGCATCAAGGTTTTTTCCGGTGAGTCAGCTCTTCACATCAGGTGGCCAAAGTATCGGAGTTTCAGTTTCAACATCAGTCCTTCTATTGAACACCCAGAACTGATCTCCTTTAGGATGGACTGGTTGGATCTCCTTGCAGTCCAAGGGACTCTCAAGAGTCTTCTCCAACACCACAGTCCAAAAGCATCAATTCTTCGGTGCTCAGCTTTCTTCACAGTCCAACTCTCACATCCATACACGATCACTGGAAAAACCATAGCCTTGACTAAGCAGACCTTTGTTGGCAAAGTAATGTCTCTGCTTTTTAATATGCTGTCTAGGTTAGTCATAACTTTCCTTCCAAGGAGTAAGTGTCTTTTAATTTCATGGCTGCAATCACCATCTGCAGTGATTTTGGAGACCCCCCAAATAAAGTCAGCCACTGTTTCCACTGTTTCCCCATCTATTTGCCATGAAGTGATGGGACTGGATGCCATGATCTTAGTTTTCTGAATGTTGAGCTTTCAGCCAACTTTTTCACTTTCCTCTTTCACGTTCATCAAGAGGCTTTTTAGTTCCTCTTCACTTTCTGCCATAAGGGTGGTGTCATCTGCCTATCTGAGGTTATTGATATTTCTCCTGGCAATCTTGATTCCTTCTTGTGCTTCCTCCAGCCCAGTGTTTCTCATGATATACTCACCACTGATCAAAACTACCTAAATAAATTATGTATATAAGTAATTTTAAGCATCAAAAGTAAAATAACATTAAGATGTACTTTTTATTAAAACCATCGGTCTGGACATTTATCCAGAGGAGACATATAGATGGCCAACAGGCATAGGAAAAAGTGTTCAACATTGCTAATTATTCAGTTTGGTTCAGTTCAGTCGCTCAGTCATGTCCGACTCTTTGCCACCCCATGAACTGCAGCATGTCAGGCCTTTCTGTCCATCACCAACTCCTGGAGTTTATTCAGACTCACGTCCCTCTAGTCAGTGATGCCATCCAGCCATCTCATCCTCGGTCGTCCCCTTCTCCCCTGCCTCCAATCCCTCCTAGCATCAGAGTCTTTTCCAAGGAGTCAACTCTTTGCATGAGGTGGCCAAAGTACTGGAGTTTCAGCTTCAGCATCTTTCCCTCCAAAGAAATCCCAGGGCTGATCTCCTTCAGAATGGACTGGTTGGATCTCCTTGCAGTCCAAGGGACTCTCAAGAGTCTTCTCCAACACCACAGTTCAAAAACATCAATTCTTCGGTGCTCAGCTTTCTTCACAGTCCAACTCTCACATCCATACATGACCACTGGAAAAACCATAGCCTTGACTAGATGGACCTTTGTTGGCAAAGTAATGTCTCTGCTTTTGAATATGCTATCTAGGTTGGTCATAACTTTTCTTCTAAGGAGTAAGAGTCTTTTAATTTAGAGACATGTAAATCAAAACTATAACGAGATACCACCTCACATCAGTCAGAATGGCCATCATCAAAAAAACAGCAAACAAATGACTTCCCTAGTGGTCCAGTGGCTAAGGCTTGATCCCTGGGTCAGGAACTAAGATCCTCCCAAAAGATACGTTGAAGTCCCAACTCCCAGAATTTATGACTGTGACCTTTTTTCCCCTGGTTATGGAATCATTTCTGATATAATCAGGTTAAACTGAGGTCATTAGGCCCTAATCCAGTGGAGTTGGTGAACTTAGAAGAAGAGAGAGAAAGAGGGAAAATGTAGGGTGAGGATGGCTGCAGAGACTCGAGTGATACATCTCCAAGCCCAAGAAGGCTAAGCACGGATGCTGTCCTTAGATACGAGGAGTGAAGCTTGAGACACTGGAGGAGGCCAAGGCAACCCACTCCAGTATTCTTGCCTGGAGAATCCCATGGACAGAGGAGCCTGGAAGGCTATAGTCCAGAGAGTTGCAAAGAGTTGGACAGGACTGAAGCAACTTAGCACCAGCCTCCAGCACTGAGAGAATACATTCCTGCTGTGTTTAGCCACCCTGTGTGTGGCCCTTTGCCACGGCAACCTTAGCAAACACATACAGAGAGTCTTGAAGACAGCACACACGTAGGAGGGGGAAGGAGGATGGGGTCAGCACACGGGGCCCTGAGCCCAAGAGCATCCTTCACGTCTGCACTGGAGGTGGCTTGCTGGCCTCACCCTGGCCCCAGGAGCACATTATGAAGTGAAGATGATAAGAATCCTAACTCACATTAGCTCCTGGCAGGAGGAACTGTGTCGGGGCACCCACAGCACTCTTTAAAATCCGTGGAGGACAAGTGACCTGTGGTCATGACCGCAGGGTGTCCTCCAAGTGCTAGAGGAACCAGTGGACTATGGCTCCTCTCATGTTATCTGCATGCATTTTGAGTCATTTGAGCAGTTGAACTGTGGCTCCCTGTTCAACAAGATCGTTGGAAGGGTGACTGAAAACAAATTTACTTAACCTTTGCTTCGAGGTTTCAGTTTTTCCCTTTCTTCCTTGCCAGGGCTCTGAGGGTGGTACAGGGTACATGGCTGACATTCGCATGCATGTTGGAAAACCTGTCTATTTAGAATGAGAACCTTGGGCCGAGCCTGCGTTAAGAGAAATTCCCTAACAAGGAAATTGCCTAGTGAGACTATTTCTGGAGCAATTTTTTGCTGTAATAATAGCATTGCCTTCCTGCAGGAGAGAGCCTCGGGCCATGTAGACTGAAGTGTTGTATGACAACTAAGACATGGGAATATCACATTGACCAAGGAAGTTCAAAAGAGTCAGTTGCCAGGCTGGGTGGGCAGGTATGATAACGTCACAGTTGGGTGCTATGCTGGGTGGGACTGGGTTCCCTGAATAACACTGGGCACAAATAGGCCAAAGCACATGATAAGTTGATAACTGGAAAAATCAGACACAAACAAGTGTTTCTAATCTGTTTCCTTGTTCTCTCTGTGCCCAAACATGCTGCTGAGTGTTATGCATTGTCTCAGGCACGGAGGAGGACACGGGGCCGTGGAAAATCCATCTGGTCATAGTCAGAATTTATGACCAGATGGAGGAAGAAGCCCACTGAAGCGCAGCACCCTTCTAGGGCCTGGAGGTAGGCCCGGGATTAGGAAATGGCAAAGGTGCCGAGGTGGAGGGCTGATGGAGGTGGAGGGCTGATGCTCTGTGGGGGAAGTGCCCTTGCCTCAACCCAAGCTTTTCCCTCTTAAGTCATCAGTGATCTGATTTCCATACACAACTTTCCTGAACACTAAGGAATTGTTATCAACAAAAATCCTTTAACTAAAGTAAACAAAGTTCTCTTACCCAGGAAATCCCATGGACAGAAGGAGCCTGGTGGGCTATAGTCCGCATGTGCCAAAGGTGCTTGTGTGCTTAGACACTCAGTCGTGTCCAACTCTTTTCAACCCTGTGGGCTGTAGTCTGCCAGGTTCTTCTGTCCATGGAATTCTCCAGGCAAGAATACAGGAGTGGGTGGCCGTTTCCTTCTCCAGGAGATCTTCCCAAGGATCGAACCCTTGTACCCTGCATTGCAGGGGATTCTTTACTATCTGGACCACCATGGAAGTCTGGGCCACAGTCCCTGGGGCGGCAAAAGAGTCGGACACAACTTAGCAACTAAACAACAATGAAGTTATCTTAGGTGTTTCAATGCTGAAAATGACTTTGGAAGATTTCACCTTAAAACCACATATTGAAATCAGTTACACAAACACACATTTCAAATTATAGTCAAAAGGCAAAATACCAAATATGCAGACACCTTCTTAACATACAAGTGTCAACACTATGTTCCAACTCTCTTAAGCGTTTCTATATTTAACTCTGAATCTCCCCAGGTTGAAAAACATTTATATGTTCAAGAAAGATGGTTTCGCTACCAGTTAACCCAAGTGCTATACTGCGAGACATACAGCTGAAGGTCCTGGATTCTCATCTGGTACCCTGACGAGATGGGCATGGTTCTTGCTATTCCTATATGATTCCATAACAAGAGAGCAGTGGTCACTCACCCGCTTCCTTGGGTTTAAATTATGCACCTGACCTAATTCTTTTGAGGAGTAGGCAGGAGGCCCCAGCTCCACCTCACTGGTAAACTTTTAGATAAGTGACCTTTTTCTTTCTCCTATAACCCTGGAGACCTTAAATATGATGGGACCCTACCATGTTTAAAGATCTCCAGGCCTCACAGAACCTTCTAGTCTTTCATATTTTAAAACAAGATGATATAACCCTTTCAGACATTGAAACATTATCAATTAAATTTTGTATTTTTAGGTGTTTTTCACTCACTGGAAGTTATTACTTATGAAGCTAACTAACTGATATTCTCTGTCAGCCAGATGATGCTTTTTAATGTTCAATTTTCCACATTCTGTATATTCTTCATTGATTTAATAAATGAGCCAATCACAGCAACAAGGCTCAATAAAAATGTGTCTATTCACCTGCTTATACAAATTTTTAAATCCTGTTAATTCTCAGTTTTCACATCTCACTCTGGACCCCATGGCTTTCCAAATTTTAATGTATATCAGGGGACACAGTCATTATTCTCTTTTTAAAGCTTAAATCATGTCAGCTTTGGCAAGTGAGACCTTTTCAACACGTTTTGTTGTGTAACGNAAATCCTGTTAATTCTCACTTTTCACATCTCACTCTGGACCCCATGGCTTTCCAAATTTTAATGTATATCAGGGGACACAGTCATTATTCTCTTTTTAAAGCTTAAATCATGTCAGCTTTGGCAAGTGAGACCTTTTCAACACGTTTTGTTGTGTAACGTATGATCTCTATCCTGGCCAACTTTTAAAATCTTAGAACTTGATGGAATCCTGAAGTGTTTTTATAAACTTCCTGCCTCTTAAGGTCATGCCACTCTTACAGATATTACCAATGGTAGCAAGCTGACTTTTGGATTTCTCTCACAGCTTTATCTGATTGAGGAATCCCAGCTTTCAAGGTCACTCTGCTGACAGGACACACCTAGGTTTGAAACCCAGCAAAGCCACTTGTCAACTGTTCCTGGGTAAGTTTTTCATCTGTTCTAAGCCTGTTTGCTCATGTAAACACTCAGATAATACTGATACCCAGTTCAATGAGAGAATTAAGTAAGATAATGTATATACATTCTTTATCACTGTGCTTGGGACATATAATTTAATAAATAGTAGCTGTAATAATATGTTCTTTTTAATATTATTTATGTAGAAATGAACTCAGACTAATTAATGAATAACGTGGGTTTGTGTGTACATGTTAAAGACTAAACATATGTTGCAACCTAAGTGTCCATCAACAGATGAGTGGATAAAGAAGATGTGGTATATATATGTACAATGGAATACTACTCGGCTGTTAAAAATAATGAAATAACGCTGTTTGCAGCAAACTGGATGGACCAAGAGATTATCATACTAAGTAAGCCAGACAAAGACAAATGTGGATTCTAAAAAAGTGACACGAACGGACTTCTTTACAAAACAGAAATAGAAACATAGAAAGCAAACTTATGGTTACCAAGGGGGAGGAGGGGAGGATGAATTAGGGATTTGGAATTAAAATATACATACAACTATATACATATAATAGATAACCATCAAAGATCTACTGTATACATACAGCACAGGGACTATACGCAATGTCTTATAATAACTTATAATGGAAGAGAATATAAAAAAAGAATACNCTTTACAAAACAGAAATACACTCAGAAATGCAGAAAGCAAACTTAGGGTTACCAAGGGGGAGGAGGGGAGGGATGAATTAGGAATTAGGAATTAAAATATACATACAACTATATACATATAATAGATAACCATCAAAGACCTACTGTATACATACAGCACAGGGACTATACGCAATGTCTTATAATAACCTATAATGGAAGAGAATATAAAAAAAGAATACGCGCACGTGCACACACACACACACATATATATGCAGGAATCACTTGGCTGCACCCCTGAAACTCACACAACATTGTCAATCAACTATATGTCAGTAACATTTTCTAAAATAAATTGGAATAAAAAAGTGACTGAGCATAGACCTTCACATACATTTCATTCTTCCCCAGTCTTGGGTGTTGCCACCCTGGCTCCTGAGAAGTGNCTGAAGCTAACACAACATTGTCAATCAACTATATGTCAGTAACATTTTCTAAAATAAATTGGAATAAAAAAGTGACTGAGCATAGACCTTCACATACATTTCATTCTTCCCCAGTCTTGGGTGTTGCCACCCTGGCTCCTGAGAAGTGTCTGCCATCCTTGAAGAAACTCTAGCAGGAGATGTTACCTCGCGCTGAAACTCCACAGCCTCCGCAAGAAGTCGAGAGTTGCAGTGTGTCTGGCCTCTTCCTGTAGTGAAGTTTCCCAGGAGGAGGAAGAGCCGTGGAAGCCTGCGAGGCCTGTGAGCTGGGAGGGGCGCTGGGCGCTGGGGAGGGCGGCTTGGGGCGNTCGAGAGTTGCAGTGTGTCTGGCCTCTTCCTGTAGTGAAATTTCCCAGGAGGAGGAAGAGCCGTGGAAGCCTGCGAGGCCTGTGAGCTGGGAGGGGCGCTGGGCGCTGGGGAGGGCGGCTTGGGGCGCTCAGTAGAGGAGCGGCGGAGGCTCGAGTCACGGGCTCTTGTTCTCCGTTTGGCCCCCTATCTGTTCTCCGTTTTCTCTCACCTCTCTCTTTGCGTTAGTCAAATGCTGTCGCCTTCAAATCCATAACATATCATCCTCCCTTGTTGCCCTGGAAACAGCTCCTCTTTTCCAGCCAAGAGGGTTTTATTGATCTCTCTGCCTTCTTTCAACCTCTTTTTAAAAATAAAAATGGCATCAAATGAAAATCCTGCATCCTAAGAAGTCTTCCTTGAAAAACGCAAACACATACAAATACGCCTATTTACTTTCTCTTTAGGATGAACCAAACTCTTCCTTTTTTATCTTTTTTGTTGGTGCATTGTCTTCGCTGTTTCTGATCAAATTCAAGGCCACCTGTAATTCTTGTTTGTGGCACTTAGTGTACTGATGGGATGTATTTTTTCAGTCGTTATGTTGTTGGTGTTATTTAGTCGCTAAGTCGTGTCCAACTCCTTATGACCCCATGGACTGTAGCCCACCAGGTTCCTCTGTCCATGGGATTTCCCAGGCAAGAGTACTGGAGTGGGCTGCCATTTCCTTCTCCAGAGGATCTTCCCAACCCAGGGATCAAACCCATGTCTCCCTTACTGGCAGGTGGGTTTTTTTTTAACTGCTGAGTCACCTGGGAAACCAGTTCTTTACTACATTTATACTAATGTTTAAATTAATTTGGGGCATGTGCTCCATCTCTGATCAACAGCTTCATATAGAAACTTAATCCATAAACTCAACCACACACAACTTTGCCATATGATAGAAAGAATTCCACATTTCAGGTGGTGAGTGGCCCATCTTAAGTAATATCTCATATAGTAAAATTCTGGTACAAGTAAGCCTATTTTAAGGCCCAACATATAACAACCTAAGCTTTGAGAAGACCTAGAATACTTCTATTTCACATGCGAAAGTATTATCAGAAATCACCAAAGCCTTAGTTTCTTGCAGGACAATTCATTCAATTGAGAAAGGAAACCAATTCTATAGCCAAAGCTGCTTCCCATTTTAAAAAGGAAATAGAAAACTCCTCTCAAACAGGANTATTATCAGAAATCACCAAAGCCTTAGTTTCTTGCAGGACAATTCATTCAATTGAGAAAGGAAACCAATTCTATAGCCAAAGCTGCTTCCCATTTTAAAAAGGAAATAGAAAACTCCTCTCAAACAGGACAGACTGGTAAGAACTGATGCGCACACATCTCCATGCCCATCACTGGTGTTGCCAAGGACACCTGCACAACCTGCGGGCGCGTCACGGGCTCCGTCGTGGGTCATCGGCAGTCGACTGGGCCCCTCTCGTGGACATCTGCCCAGCTTGTCCTCTTCAGCATTTCTGCAGCTGGGGGAGGGGTGAAGGAAGTNACTTCTGGCCTCCGTAACTAAGTGAGCCAATTCCTATAATAAATTTCATCTTACATATATACACCTTTATATATTCATTTTTGTTTCTGTTCTCTTCAGAACCTTTCCTAATACATCTAGCAATGTTGGGTTGTTTTCACTTTTAACTGTTATGAACAATGTAGCTTTGAATATTAGTGTATAAATGTTTATGTGGACATACCTTTCTTTATTTTAAACACTGTGTCTACCTGACGTTCTTCTTACCCCTCAAGCTGCTCTTTCTAAGGTCTTGGGAGAGCTAAGCCTCCTGTATTTGGCTACTTTATTTATTTTTTAAAAGATATTTATTTTTATGTATTTATTTGGCTGCGCAGGGTCTTAGTTGCGGCATGCAGGCTCTTTAGTTGTGGAATCTGGAATCCAGTTTCCTTACCAGGGATTGAACCTGCTCCCCCTGCACTGGGAGCAGAGTCTTATCCATTGGACCACCAGGGAGGTCCCTGGACACACGTTCTCATTTCTCCTAAGGATATATATGGGAGTGGAGTTGCTGGATCATGTGATAACTCTGTTTAACTATTTAAGGACCTGACTGTTTCCCAAAGCAATTGTCCCATTTTATGTTCTGATGACCAGTAGTATATGAGGGTTCCAATGTTTTCTACATTCTTGACAACACTTGTTATTTTCTGTTGTTTTTCTTTCTTAAATTGCAGCTGTCTTAGTGGGTGCTAATTGGTATCTAACTATAGTTTTGATTTGCATTTCCTGACTGCTAATTAAGTACAGCATCATCTGCTCGTTGGATATTTTTATATCTTCTTTGGTGAAACGTCTATTCAGATATTTTGTCCATTTTTCAAATGAGTTGTCATTTTGTTGTTGAGGTGCAATAGTTCTTTGTATATTATAGATATGAGTCCCTTATCATATATACTATTTGCAAAAACTTTCTCTCATTCTGTGGGTTTGTTTTCACCTTCTTGATGATATCCTCTGGAATACAAAAGTTTCAAAATTTAATTATGCCCTGTTAATCTTTTCTTTAGTGGCTTATGCTTTTAGTATCATATCCAAGAATCCACTGCTTACCCCAAGGTCACAAAAATTTACACCCATGTTTTCCTCTAAAAGTTTTAGTTTTAGCTATTGCATAGGTTTTGATCCATTCTGGTTTGTATATGGTGTTTGAGAGGGTCCAAATTCTGGTTTTAAATTTATTCTTGTGTATGTCTATTCCATTCTAAAGGAGATCAGCCCTGGGTGTTCTTTGGAAGGAATGATGCTAAAGCAAAAACTCCAGTACTTTGGCCACCTCATGCAAAGAGTTGACTCCTTGGAAAAGACTCTGATGCTGGGAGGGATTGGGGGCAGGAGGAGAAGGGGACGACCCAGGATGAGATGGCTGGATGGCATCACCGACTCGATGGATGTGAGTCTGAGTGAACTCCGGGAGTTGGTGATGGACAAGGAGGCCTGGCGTGCTGTGATTCATGGGGTTGCGAAGAGTCGGACACGACTGAGTGACTGAACTGAACTGAACTGATGTCTGTCCACTGTCCCCGCACCATATTTGAAAAATTCTTCTTTCCCCATTAAATGGTCTTGTATCTTGGTTGAAAGTCAACTGACTATGAATGTGAGAGTTATTATTTATTTCTTAAATCTGTTTTATTGATCTATACATCTGTCCTTATACCAGTACCACATTGTATTGATTACTGTAGCTTTGTAATAAGTGTTGAAATTGGGAAGTATGATTCCTTCAACTTTGTTCTTTTTTTCAGTATTATTTTGGTTGCTCTGGATACCTACAATTTCTATTTAAATATGTCTTTTCTGGTTAGCTTGTCAATTTCTGAAAATAAGTCATCTGGGATTTTGATTGAAATTGCATTGAATCTATAGATCAGTTTGGGTAGTATGATCATCTTAACAACACTAAGGCTTTTGACCCATGAACATAGTATATCTTTTTACATCTTATTTGTTTCAATGATGTTTGTAGTTTTCAGAGTATACTGGTTCTATCCTTTTTGGCAGGTTAAATTTACACCTAAGTATTTTACTACGTTAATTGTATAAATGAAATTAATTTCTTCATTTTNAGTGAGGTCCAGCAAGCCTTTGTTGCTTGCTAGTCTGAGCCTTGAAAACAAAACACAACAGAAATCATCAACTTTGGCTTTTACAAGCCAAAAGTGAGACCCCTTTCTCTACAAACCAGGAGGATTTTTGAGGCATAGGGGAGAAAAAGAAGACTCAAATAAGGCCTGGCTTCCATTGAGTAAAGAAGGCCCATCCACACGAGTGCGGACAGGCATCACTGAATCCACTGAAAGGCCAGACAGAACAAAGAGTCAAAGGAAGGACGCATTTTTTTTCCTTTCTTCTGGGCTAAGACGTACATCCTCTCCTGCCCTTGGACCTCAAGCTTTGGGTTCTCAAGCCTTCTGTCTCTGGGACTTATGCCAGTGTCCCCCTTGTTCTCAGGGCTTCCTGGCTCCAGACTGAATTAACTACCAGCTTTCCTGGTTTTCCAGCCTGCAGGTGGCAAACTCTAGGACTTCTGGCCTCCGTAACTAAGTGAGCCAATTCCTATAATAAATTTCATCTTACATATATACACCTTTATATATTCATTTTTGTTTCTGTTCTCTTCAGAACCTTTCCTAATACATCTAGCAATGTTGGGTTGTTTTCACTTTTAACTGTTATGAACAATGTAGCTTTGAATATTAGTGTATAAATGTTTATGTGGACATACCTTTCTTTATTTTAAACACTGTGTCTACCTGACGTTCTTCTTACCCCTCAAGCTGCTCTTTCTAAGGTCTTGGGAGAGCTAAGCCTCCTGTATTTGGCTACTTTATTTATTTTTTAAAAGATATTTATTTTTATGTATTTATTTGGCTGCGCAGGGTCTTAGTTGCGGCATGCAGGCTCTTTAGTTGTGGAATCTGGAATCCAGTTTCCTTACCAGGGATTGAACCTGCTCCCCCTGCATTGGGAGCAGAGTCTTATCCATTGGACCACCAGGGAGGTCCCTGGACACACGTTCTCATTTCTCCTAAGGATATATATGGGAGTGGAGTTGCTGGATCATGTGATAACTCTGTTTAACTATTTAAGGACCTGACTGTTTCCCAAAGCAATTGTCCCATTTTATGTTCTGATGACCAGTAGTATATGAGGGTTCCAATGTTTTCTACATTCTTGACAACACTTGTTATTTTCTGTTGTTTTTCTTTCTTAAATTGCAGCTGTCTTAGTGGGTGCTAATTGGTATCTAACTATAGTTTTGATTTGCATTTCCTGACTGCTAATTAAGTACAGCATCATCTGCTCGTTGGATATTTTTATATCTTCTTTGGTGAAACGTCTATTCAGATATTTTGTCCATTTTTCAAATGAGTTGTCATTTTGTTGTTGAGGTGCAATAGTTCTTTGTATATTATAGATATGAGTCCCTTATCATATATACTATTTGCAAAAACTTTCTCTCATTCTGTGGGTTTGTTTTCACCTTCTTGAGGATATCCTCTGGAATACAAAAGTTTCAAAATTTAATTACGCCCTGTTAATCTTTTCTTTAGTGGCTTATGCTTTTAGTATCATATCCAAGAATCCACTGCCTACCCCAAGGTCACAAAAATTTACACCCATGTTTTCCTCTAAAAGTTTTAGTTTTAGCTATTGCATGGTTTTGATCCATTCTGGTTTGTATATGGTGTTTGAGAGGGTCCAAATTCTGGCTTTAAATTTATTCTTGTGTATGTCTATTCCATTCTAAAGGAGATCAGCCCTGGGTGTTCTTTGGAAGGAATGATGCTAAAGCAAAAACTCCAGTACTTTGGCCACCTCATGCAAAGAGTTGACTCCTTGGAAAAGACTCTGATGCTGGGAGGGATTGGGGGCAGGAGGAGAAGGGGACGACCCAGGATGAGATGGCTGGATGGCATCACCGACTCGATGGACGTGAGTCTGAGTGAACTCCGGGAGTTGGTGATGGACAAGGAGGCCTGGCGTGCTGTGATTCATGGGGTTGCGAAGAGTCGGACACGACTGAGTGACTGAACTGAACTGAACTGATGTCTGTCCACTGTCCCCGCACCATATTTGAAAAATTCTTCTTTCCCCATTAAATGGTCTTGTATCTTGGTTGAAAGTCAACTGACTATGAATGTGAGAGTTATTATTTATTTCTTAAATCTGTTTTATTGATCTATACATCTGTCCTTATACCAGTACCACATTGTATTGATTACTGTAGCTTTGTAATAAGTGTTGAAATTGGGAAGTATGATTCCTTCAACTTTGTTCTTTTTTTCAGTATTATTTTGGTTGCTCTGGATACCTACAATTTCTATTTAAATATGTCTTTTCTGGTTAGCTTGTCAATTTCTGAAAATAAGTCATCTGGGATTTTGATTGAAATTGCATTGAATCTATAGATCAGTTTGGGTAGTATGATCATCTTAACAACACTAAGGCTTTTGACCCATGAACATAGTATATCTTTTTACATCTTATTTGTTTCAATGATGTTTGTAGTTTTCAGAGTATACTGGTTCTATCCTTTTTGGCAGGTTAAATTTACACCTAAGTATTTTACTACGTTAATTGTATAAATGAAATTAATTTCTTCATTTTTGGTTTACTCATTGCTCCTGCATAAAGATACAATTGATTTTTGCATAACCTTTATATGCTCATTTATTAATCCTAATGGTTCTTTAGTGGATTCCTTAGCATTTTCTATCACCAAGATTAGGTCATCTGAAAATATAGTTTAACATCTTCCTCTCCAATCTGGATTTCTTTGTTTCATTCTTACCTAATTGCCCTGGCCAAGGTCTTTTGTATCTCAGCTGTCCAAGGAACTGGATTTCTATTATCAGCCATCATAGAGGATGAATTAAATGCTCCAGTTCCTTCAACCAGGCAGTTAATGCTTAATATTTGGCCTACCACCCAAATCGAAAGATACACACTCCTCAGGGTATATTTCAGTAGAGGAAAAACAAGCCTCTTACACTAATCAGACACATGCTTGTTCAGTTTACTACTGTGTTCCTAGGTGGGATGTTGGGACACCAGAAAAGAAAGAGTAGAGGGACAGCTTTGGACATGGAGCCCTTTTTGGAGGGCCAGTTGGACCATAAGGAAGGCTGAGTGCCAAGAAACTGATGCTTTCAAAATGTGGTGCTGGAGAATAAGACTCTTAAGAGTCCCTTAGATAGCAGGGAGATCAAACCAGTCAATCCTAAAGGAAATCAACCATGAATATTCATTGGAAGGATAGATTCTGAAGCTGAAGCTCCAGTATTTTGGTCACCTGATGGGAAGAGCTGACTCACTGGAAAAGACCCTGATGCTGGGAAAGACTGAGGGCAGGAGGAGAAGGGGATGACAGAGGATGAGATGGTTGGATGGCATCAATGACTCAATGGGCATTAGTTTGAGCAAACTCTTGGAGATAGTGAAGGACAGGGAATCCTAGCATGCTGGGGTCCATGGAGTAGCAAAGAGTCTCAGACATGCCTGAGTGGCTGAACAGTAACATGTGGAGCTCACCGAGGAAGAGACTGGGATTCACACACATACATGGAACTGCAGCCATGGCCTGAACAAGCCTCCCAGCTTTAGCCACTGCACTGCCCACTGCAGGGCAAAACAGAAAATAAAATCACTGCTTTTTCAGGCTACTAACCAAGTAGGCTCTTTTCTTCTCAGACTTGGAGTCAACAAACTCTGTAAGCCATCCTAATTAATGAGGAAAGTGCCAAGCCGGGCATGTTTTTCTATTGCTTTCAAGCATTCTGTGCTCCTAACACTTCCCTGATTGGCTGGGCTCAGGAAGATAGCCAAAGAGAGCTGAGACTGTATATCTTGGCGG
>SJYW01050518.1:196762-209992 GCA_006410735.1 Raphicerus campestris | reverse complement strand
GGGGCGTGCGGGGTGGGGCGGGGCAGGGGGGCTGTTTGCTGTGAGGTGGTCACAGATCCTTCTCCCTCACTGGAAGCAACATCTTGTCCCCCACAACTTCAGCAACAAGATGAAATCAGCGTTCTGGTTCTTGGGCAAACTGTGCAGAGCAGGCTTTGTGGGGGAGCCTGCAAAGGTGGAAGAGCTATTCAAAGGTTGCCAGAGCCCGAGAATAAACTGGCTTTGATGCAGCTTATGGACACAATCCAGTTTTTAGCAAAATCCATGCCCAACCTCCCCGAAGTGCCCCATTGAGAAAACGGCTTGAAAATAGGTTGAATGACATGGGGAGCAACATCGGTAGAATAGCTTTAATGAGCCAAAAAATGTGGTTTCAAATGCCCCTCTGAGTACCACTGCCTGGCTTTGCCAGCAGATGTAAAATCTGTGCACTGGGGCAAACTCAGAGAGCCACGACGCAGTGCTTATGCAAACTCTAAGCCAGTCAGTCAATTGCATTCCTGTTCAAGTCCAGAAAATGTACACATGTGGAGAAAGCTATGTCTGAGCTGAAGGGGAATTGTTTACGGTCCTGAATGCACTATAGGGCTGGGGGCAGGGTACATGCTGAAGGAAATCTCTCGGATCTCCTGCAGAGAGAGTTTTTGGCTGTGCTTTGCCTTTGGCTCTCAGAAAGGAGGGTGAGGAGTTGTTTACGGTACAGTCAGATCCTGATTATTCAGGGGCTGATTATCCATTTCATGGATTCACTGGCCTTGGGCTTCTCCTCCTTTTAAAGGATTTTCTGACTTTTAGGGATGTTGCTGTTCAGCTGAGTCCAAAGAGTAGAAAGAATGAAAAAGAGGCTAAAAATATTTTTACCATATGTGAGCAATTCCTGTAAGCGATCTGATCAGGAAAAGGGAGCAAATTGTGTGGTTAAAATAGAATCTGGGGCTTGCTGGGGGGGGATTTCTTTTCCTGTTCTCTGTATGTGGTATTTTGGGCCCCTGATGGACAGGGAGGCCTGGCGTGCTGCGATTCATGGGGTTGCAAAGAGTTGGACACGACTGAGCGACTGAACTGAACTGAAATGAACTGAACCGAACTGAACTGAACCGAACTGAACCGCTGTTGAGACTCCATAGCAGATTTGCTGGGGAAAGCTCTGGAAGGCAGTGCTCCTGAAGTAAGGATGGGAGAGAGCAGCCAGCCAGGCTCACAGTAAGGGATGTTGACTACAGGGTCAAGCAAGGCAATGCACCCTGAAGAAACATCTGGGCTCTGACTATGCTTAGCCTACAGCTGCTTATGTGTCTTGAAGTACGTGTGTGCTGTCATGTCTGACTCTTTGCAATGCTATGGACTGTAGCCCGCCAGGCTCCTCTGTTTATGAGATTTTCCAGGCAAGAATACTGGAGTGGGTTTCTGTTCCCTCCTCCAGGGGATCTTCTTGACCCAGGACTGAACGTGTGTCTCCTGAATCTCCTGCACTGCTGGAGGATGCAAGCTCCATCCAATTCCTTGACACCAAATGATCAAACACTTGGTAACAATGACTTGAAGGGGGTCAGTAACCAAGGCCCAGAGGCCAGAAGTAGAATTACAGATCTGTGAGGACATCTGGTGAAGCCAAACACCAAGAAAGTCAAGGAAATGGAAAATGAAGATATTACTCCACAGGAGCCTTAACCACTGGGGAGGAAAGTAGGTTGACCTTTCATAAAATTAATGGCAGAAGAGTCTTATGACTTAAGAAATACCTTCCTTTAATAAAGGTTTCTTAGAAGGAACTAACTTTTATGTTAATATACTGAAGGCTTATTACATTGGATTGTAATCTCTTCATTAACCTCTCTCACTTTCCTTTATGAGTGACCATGTATATTTTTAATGTATATGATACATGTAATGAAATGATTGCGATTATACTTTAAATTTTTATTAGGATTTTTAAATAATTCAAACTGAGCTTTTCAAAGACTTCTTCCCTGCTCTGTCACTCTTGCTCCTTCTAATCTCACCACTTAATTCAAAATACACATTTTTATTGCAGTTGAAACAGAACAGGGATTATCTTTCAGTCTTAAGCCTTTGACATTGGTCTTGGTTTTTTTCCCTTGTTATCAACCTTAAGAAAGCTCAAGACTTTTGGTTCAAATGTCTATTGTTTTTACTGGTGAGGCTGACAGAAGAACCCACCAAAGACAAGGTGTATTGTAAACTAGAAAAACTGGCCCTAAGAGCTTTCTCCACCTCTCACTACTAGGATGCTGCAGGAAAAAGCTAGTTTGACAACAATAATAGTTCTTAAGTTTCTTTAGTCCTGGTTGACTTTGAGATTCAAATAAAATTTATGGACCTTCTTCTCAGAAAATTCTTCATGAACACAAAAACACAGATTCCCTAAAGCTATTCTATGGAAATAGAACAGATTGGTTGAAGTCTCCTGATGCAAAACTGTGGTTCTACAGCTGCATCTTTGGAGATGAGCTTTAATTTAAGTGGGTGCATACTCAGTGTTCAGTCATGTCTGACTTTTTCTGAACCCATGGACTGAAGCCCGCCAGGCTCCTCTGGCCATGGGATTGTCCAGGCAAGAATACTGGAGCACGTTGCCATTTCCTACTCCAGGGAATCTTCCTGACCCAAGGATCAGACCCACATCTTCTGCATCTCCAGCAATGGCAGGTGGATTCTTGACTGCTAAGCCACCAAGGAAGCTCTGAACTTTAAGGAGCATTTAGAAATTTTTTTCTTTATAATTGAAATAAAGAAATGAAGGCTTGCCAAAAAAATAGGAAAGGAAGATAGTTGGGGAATTCAAAGGAAACCAAGGTGCCAAAAATTAAAATAAGCAATCATAGGGAAAAAGGCAAAGAGAAGATTATGGGAAACCTCCTGTGGCAACATTACCTGGGAGTTCATTCTGTCCTGACCTCAGCAGTCAGCAGTACCCAGGGAAGGGAAGACCGCGGGGTAGAATGATCTGCAAAATTTCTTTTTGGAAGCTGACAATTTGAAGCAAGCATGTGAGAGGACAGCTGGGAGAGGGACGTCTGAATTCAAAAGACCCCAGCAGGAGATGCCCTGTGACAGAATCAGACTTGACAGGCAGAGGCATTTACTTCTGCTGTCATCTCTAAACAGAGATCTCAGACGACATATTTAGTATGTTCTTGAGATGCCACAGTGTGTCAAAGGAAGAGAAGGCATATGGTCAAGCCACAAGGGAGGACCTGCCATGAGTGGTCGAGATGGCTCAGACTTCTTTGCTATTCCTAATGAAACAAGGGCAGCTCTCTCCTGCCATGGTTGATTAAAGATGCATTGCAAGTGTCTACTGCCTTCAGAGAAAATGTACTTGGAGGTCTTTCCACAGAGCTAGCCGATGGTCTAGCAATAATCTCTGTTAAAGGGGTTTGGCAAAAACATGTCTAGTCAAGCAGTTTGAAACTGATAGGTTTGTGTTGAGGAGTCTGTTACTCGATGCTTCCTAAAGTAGCAGCAAATGAATCGAGAGCTCCTAACAGGTATGCTTTGCTTCAAGCACAGTGCGTTGCTATAGTGGTAGAGATAAAATTCACAGAAACAATGTTATGAGTTTTCAGTGACAAAACTATTTCATATTTCTGTGCAGTTAATACTTGTCTTGATCAGGAATAGAAAATGTTATGCCTGGAATACTCAGAGAGATAAGGAAATTGTATCCATGAACTAGAACAGGAGACCATATTTCTAAAATTAGCCCAATATAAACTGGGAAAGTATGAAAAATAATTAAAAATTTTATAAATAGATATTAATTTAAACAAAAATTATCGGTAAACAGTTTTAAATACTGGGAGTTTTTTAAAAAGTGAAATTACTGCATCTCAAGGACTGAGGATGTAATTTAAGTGGTAGACACAAATATACTAAGTAAAAAACAGGAAAGACTGAACATAAGATTTAACTCTAGAGGCTAGGAAAACAATAACAGGATAAACCTGAAGTTGGTTGTTGCTTTCTTAGTAGAATAAAGAAATAATGAAGGAGAGTATACGAAGGGAAATGTTTTTAACACCATGTGATGCCATTTAAACAAAAGGAGTGTGCTTCATTCTTTTTGCTGGCTGGAATGTTGAGGTGAACAGTGAGACCTGGATACAGGATCTGGCTAATGAAAGTGAAAGTCGCTCAGTCATGTCTGACTCTTTGCAACCCCTTGGACACATGGCCAGAATACTGGAGTGGGTAGCCTTTCTCTTCTCTAGGGAATCTTCCCAACCCAGGAATCAAACCTGGATCTCCTGCATTGCAGGTGGATTCTTTACCAACTGAACTATCAGGGAAACCCTGGATACAGTATCTGAGAGCCTGGGATAGAAGCCACAAATTGAGGATGGTAGAAACCACAGAGTCCATCTTATCCTGACACCATGAAGCCTCGAGATTTACCTGGAATGCTGAAACTGTTAGGAGAGAGAAAATACATTTCTATCATTGTTAAAACACTGTTCTTTTAGCCTTTGTACATTCCATATGCACAAAGGTATATACAAAATAATAAAAGTATGAAGATTCAATTCAGCAATATATAAATCTTAGGAAGAATGGGTGTACTGTTTCTTTTCTTTTTAAAATTTTATTTTTTGGCACTGCAGCATGCTGGATCTTAATTCTCCAACCAGGAATTGAGAGGAATTCCCCATGCCCTCTGCAGTGGAAGCATGGAATTGTAACCACTGGACCACCAATTGTAACCAAATTGAGGGAAGTCCTCATTTTATTTTTATTTTTTAAACTGCACCATTGATAAGAATTTTTAGTGTCCTCAAGGATGGCTTTTCTATGCCAACAGAATAGTTTTGACAGATACTGAAATATATAGAAAAGTAAGAGATCAAGATACAGATGTTCAGTGTGAAAGTGAAAATTGTTCAGTCGTATCCAACTCTTTGAATACTGGAGTGGGTGGCCTTTCCTTCTCCAGGGTAACTTCCCAACCCAGGGATCAAGCCCAGGTCTCTCGCATTGCAGGCAGATTCTTTATCAGCTGAACCACAAGGGAAGCCCAAGAATAGTGAAGTGGGTAGCCCATCCTTTCTCTAGCGGATCTTCCCAATCCAGGAATCAAACCAGGATTTCCTGCATTGCAGGTGGATTCTTTACCAACTGAGCTATTAGGGAAGCCATGATATTTAATTATGATTGTGTAACACAGGTATAGGTATACACGAATAGTTCAATGAAACAGAATAGAAACTTAGAAACAAAAGACAATCCTATGTGGAAAATGTATTTGTCAGAGTTAATATTACATATTGGTGGGGAAAAGGATCGCCTGTTGAATAAACAGCTGAAGCTGCAGCTCCAGTTCTTTGGCCACCTGATGCAGAGGAGAGATGGTTGGATAACATCACTTATTCAGTGGACATGACTTTGAGCAAACTCTGGGAGACAGTGAAGGACAGGGAAGCTTGGCATATGTGCTGCAGACCAATGGGTCTTGAAGAGTCAGACATGACTTAGCAACTGAACAACAAATTAAATAAATGGTTGTGGAAAAATGGGTAATCTGTGTAGAAAAAAACTTGGGACTCCATCCAACATTAAATACAAAATAGATCCCTGGTGCAATAAATATATAATGGTAAACAAGCAAAAGTTTATTTTTATTAAGAAAATAGGGAATTCCCTGGCAGTCCAGTGATTATGACTCCAAGCTTTTATTGCTAGGGTTCAATCCCTGGTTGAGGAGCTAAGATCCTGTAAGCCCCAAGGTACAGCCAAAAGGGGAAAAAAAAATAAAGAAAAAGAGCATCTTTATGTTCCATAAACACAAAATGATTTTTAAAGCAATGTATCAGACAAGCACAAACTACAGAGAAAAAGATATGTTCAAATACATTAAAATTTAAAATTTCTACACAGTAAAAGACCAAGAGCAAAGGTCAAAACAAACTTAGAATGGGAGAGGGTATTTGCAATAAATACAAATAAATAACAAGAATTATATAAATAATATACAACAAAAATCAACATGAGAAAGAAGAATTATCCAGTGGAAACATAGGCAAAGGATATAATTAAGCAGCTCACTGAAGGGGAAATCCAATTGGCTAATACACATACAGAAAGGAATTTCAGCCTCCCTAATAATCAGGGAAATGTAAATTAGAGGAGATGAACAAAAAAATGAAAACTTCTTATAATTCTATGTGATGGCAAGGATATAGTTCCTTCACCTAATTATTAAGAGTATCTCAGAAGAATAGTTTGCCAACTGCAGTTTGCAAACTCAACTCTTAACTTTCACTTTAAGTATCAGGAGGCTTTTGGATCCATCTGACAAACAATGGTGTTTAAAAGGGTCTTGTTACTGGCCCCTGTTCTTTATGCTGTTCTAGAGTCAGCTTTGCCCTATGGCTGGGCACCTTTCGAGGAGGGC
The DNA here is from genome assembly GCA_006410735.1 of Raphicerus campestris. Lineage (NCBI taxonomy): Eukaryota > Metazoa > Chordata > Mammalia > Artiodactyla > Bovidae > Raphicerus > Raphicerus campestris. Next base: position 203,580 of record SJYW01050518.1, on the reverse strand, counting down.
TGTCAGCAGTATTTGAGGCTCGAGCTTCATAATTCACATTCATAGACGGGAAAGGAGGCTCTTTGTCATCATGGAATAAAGGGTCTTCCTTGAAATCTGATTAAGCCAACATGGATCACTTGCCATCACTGGACCCTGTAACCATCCCAGACTTGAAGATAGGAAATGGGTTTCCTGAAATTAACTTAGATGTCTGGAAAATGAAAGTGTTAGTCATTCAGTCGTGACTGACTCTTTTGCGACCCCTTGGATAGTAGTCGGCCAGGCTCCTCTGTCCATGGAATTCTCAAGGCAAGAATACTGGAGTGGGTAGCCATTTCTTTCTTCAGGGGATCTTTCTGACCTGGGGATCAAACCCATGTCTCCTGCATTGCAGGCAGATTTTTACCATCTGAGTCATCAGGGAAGCCCTAGATGTCTGGAGTTGGGTCAATTCCCAAGAACATTGCTGTGGATGAGGAGTGGATGGGGTAATATGAAGTCCATTGCACCTCCTGTGAGTACAGGACTCCCAAATACTAAAGATATAGACCTACCAACCCCAAGAAACAGCAACAAAAGGTGACATCAGTTTCAAATACAATTACACGACACTTTACATGAGGTTTCATTAAACTGTTTTAATCATTCCTGAAGGCAGTACGGTGAGGAATCTCTGAGGAGAGTGAGAAGCTGAGCTTTGCAAGCATCTCGCCTTGCGAGGCAAAACNAGTACACGACACTTTACATGAGGTTTCATTAAACTGTTTTAATCATTCCTGAAGGCAGTACGGTGAGGAATCTCTGAGGAGAGTGAGAAGCTGAGCTTTGCAAGCATCTCGCCTTGCGAGGCAAAACCTTGGCGCGGTCAAAGTTCATAGCGCCAAACAGCACTCAGGGATGCCATTTTTCCTTTCACGGTGATATTGACAGGAGAAACAAAGCTTGTACCGCAAGCTTTGTTTATTTTTATGCACTACTGGAATTTGAGATCCTTAAATTGCCTGGAGTGGGACCACAACCATAACTGCCAGCAAAAATACTNGAAATCAGACCTAGGAGCTAAGAATTGGAAATAAGGAATACTGAAGTGAAAGAACAAAAAAGTAAAAAAGCACACAAATCTGACTGATCTGGTTCTAAGAATATGGAAAACTGGAAGACCTCAAACAGGCTCCTTATATCATAGTTCTGTGGTTAGGTGGCATCACCAACTCAATGGACATGAGTTTGGGTAAACTCCAGGAGTTGGTGATGGACAGGGAGGCCTGGCGTCATGGGGTCGCAAAGAGTTGGACACAACTGAGAGAATGATCTGAACTGAAACAATGGCATGTAGTTAGGCAATGAATGGAAAGAATAGTCTCCAGAATTCTTCATATAAAACCACTGTATAGGTCTGGAAGAAATACTTTAATAAGCCCTTTGAGGTAGTAGGTGAGAGCCCCAAGGAATCTGGGATGGGCATAAACTCCAGGATGGTGAGGGGAGGAGAAAAGGGAGTGTGAGGAGTATAGAGGAGCCCGGATTTGCCTGAATGCCCCTGTGCTGTGACTGAAGGACGTCTGCAAAACAACCAGGGCTCCTTGCTGTGGTTGAACTTCTGGTGAAATGAGAAGAGACAGCTTGGCTATCTGTTTAGGAATCAGCAGGCCTGGTGGTAGCTCTAATGGTAAAGAATCTGCCTACCAATGTAGGAGACGCGGAAGACATGGGTTCCATCCCTGGGTCAGGAAGATCCCTGGAGGAGGGCATGGCAACTCACCCCAGTATTCTTGCCTGGAGAATCTCATGGCCAAGGAAGCCTGGGGGGCTATGGTCCATGGGGTGGCAGAGAGTCAGACATGACTGAAGCGATTTAGCAGATTTAGCACGCACACACAGGCCTGGAGATGGTGAGACTGTTGAGGCTGAGAGACAGAAGGGAACAGGATGCAAGTATTTGCAGACATTATGAGGTGGGTTTTGCATTATCTCAGGCCATAGAAGTAGGAGTTTGATGAGGTTATCAGACCTCAGGGGGCAGGGAGACTGCTGACATCTTGATTACATGAATGGGTCCAAGAAATTATATTCTTAGAGGAAAGTTGAACGAGTTTGTTGATAGCTGGGTTGTTCCCTGCGCCAGGCATGGGGCTTTTTTGTTGTTTTTTTTTTTAAGGGTTTTGTCTTTATCTTTTTAACTTTTTATTTTCTATTATTCAAATGAATTTTTTAAATTAGGGTATAATTCCTTTATAGTCTTGGGTTAATTTCTTCTGTATAACAAAGTGAATCAGCTTTGCATATACACATACCCCGTCTGTTCTGGATTTCCAAAAAAAAAAAAAAAAGCATGAGCAGAATTTCAACAGGTAGAGAGTTTAAGTGAGGGCATTTCAAGGCTGGAACCGTGAGAGTAAAGAGATGGGGATGAGAAATGGCACGTGGTCTGAGGAGCAAGCAATGCAGATCTGTTGGCTGGAGCAGAAGGACCATGACTTCCTTCCTTCCTCTGTTTCTTGACTGTAGGAGTCTAACCATCAACTTATCTCTGCTTCTCAGAAGAGCCCAACCACAGTGGTTGCCAAGCTCTGGCCAACACATACTAGTGGCTGCCCTGATTATTCACTTTGTGCCTGACCTAGACCTGTGCCTTTATTTTCAGTTCATTTCACCCGTGTCCTTCAAGCTAAGCTCAGTTCTTGGATTTGTTACCTCTGGAGCTTGAGGAGGAGAATGGATCAAAACACTCTCTGGAACACCCACTGAGGGCTTATAATAATTGACTGGCTTCTACCACATAAAATTCACCATTCCTTCACTCATCAAATATTTACTGACCTTATCTATTGGGTCTGAATGTTCTTAATTTATATAGAGGGCAGTGTATTAACTGTGGCTCACAGCTTTCGTGAAGAGCCAGAGAGATTGCCATACCCTAACTAAATGCCCCAGGCCTTTGGGGTTTCACTGGTTCTTGAGTTTCCTGATATTCTAAGACTATTAGTTCAGGGACACCCTTCCCTCTTCTCATGCTGTACAAGGATCTCAAGCCTGCAGACTCTGACATCGCTTCTACCAAGCAAAGGGAAAGCATGTTGTCTTAAGTGCTGTGGAAATTCTACTGGAGACGATGAGCAGAGTATCAGAGTGGGTCTCCTATCTGAGCTTTGAGCTTTCTTTCTGCCATCTGCACCAGATAGGCAATTGTTCCTTTGGGCTTCTTATGATGCCAGGATTCAGTAACTGCTGCCAAAGTCCCAAATCAAGCTGGCAGGTTGAGGTTAAAGGAATAGCTCATTCCTCTGCAGGAAGAGGTCACAGCGTGCTTCATACTTGAGGCTAGAGAACTCCATTTTCCTGTCCTAGATCTTTGAGCACCAATGGCTGTCTTGGAAAGCTTGAAGTTGGGCCTTGAGCCTTGCTTGTTTCCTTGCAATTTTATGTGAACTGAGTAGTGAAATCTACTCAAAGTCCATACTGCTGGAACACAAGATTTTGTTTTATGAACTCAGATGGTCCATGTTTCTGGAAATGATTCCACCCAAAAGCAAAATGAATAGCCAGTTCTGTAACATGTACTTTGCTTTCAAAAGCCTCATTATTTTAAAGCATTTCCCCAAGATTCCTCTGATGTAGCTCTGTTTTGAAATTCTTTGGTTGTGTAGAAATATGCATAAATAAAATTGAAAATTTTTTCAAATTGCTAAATTTTAGATGTAATTTTTCATTGTTTCCAATATATTTCCCTCTCCATTGTTATAATAAGGAAGACTCTGTCATTCTTACTTGGAAGTCTGGGCTCTCCATTTTTGGACTTTTCAGTGCTTTCTCCATCCTCATTGTAACCTTGGGCATATTTTCTGAGAGACACTTCCTTGGCCGAGAGCTTTGCAATGGCAGAATTTTGTTGCATGAATCAATGAATGAATCCATGTTTTTCCCCCAAGCATGAACCTGCCATCATTCTAAACATTTCCATTCATTACTGTTCAACTCAATTCCAATTTAATTTTTCTTAACCAGTTAAAGAATGGGAAACTGGACACAGTGACCATACTTCAACTCCACAGGCATCCAGACCTGATTTGGGAAGATTTTGCCAGAAGAGCAGCCTAGGGGTCACTATTACTGGTCAAACATGTAGACTTTGAGCTACAGGAAGAATGGGACAGCCTTCAAGTTGAGAATGTCTGTTGTTATTGTTCAGTCACTCAGTCGTGTCCAACTTTTTATGATCCCATGGACTGCAGCACGCCAGTCCTCCCTGTCCTTCACCATCTCCCAAAACTTGCTCTAACTCATGTCCATTGAGTCAGTGATGCCATCCAACCATCTCACCATCTATCATCCCCTTCTCTTCCTGCCTTTACCCTTTCCCAGCATCAGGGTATTTTCTAATGAGTTGGCTTTTCGAATTCAGGTGGCCAAAGTAATTGGAGTTTCAGCTTCAGTATCAGTTCTTCCAATGACTATTCAGGATTGATTTCCTTTAGGATGGACTGGTTTGATCTCTTTGGAGTGCAAGGGACTCTCAAGAGTCTTCTCCAACACCACAGTCCAAAAGCATCAATTCTTCAGTGCTCAGCCTTCTTTTTGGTCCAACTCTCACATCCATACTTGACTACTGGAAAAACCATAGCTTTGACTGTATGTACAAAACATTGTCCTTTTGTATCAATTTTTTAACTTAAAGAATTTATAACTCATGGTGTCTGCGGTATAGAAGTGAAAAGAGAGACTGGTCTTTTAGAAAGGACAGTTAGATGCTAAAATGGAAAACCCATCAGCAAATCCGGTCTTTCAGTGATGCAGGAACATGTGAACATAGCACATACAAGCACACCCCCTACCAGGTGACATTAGCCTTTATATGTTCAAGACCAGGTCATCGCACAAGCAGGAGGTTAGCACAGGCTCAAACAAGCATAGTTAAAATTCCACAGGAAAGCTAGACCTCACTGACCCAGAACCATAGGCAGGGAGAGGGTCGCGAGAGAGCTGTATTCTGCAGTAGGTATAACAGGACAAGAGTGAGGAGCAATGTCCACAGTAAGACGACACCCTGGATTCCCCTGAATCTCTCCATTAACAATGTGCATCCTTGTCTCTGCATGTACAAACAGTGTTTCTGATTGCACATTCTCAAGGGATGTCTGGGGACTGGTTCAGTTTAAAGTGCTAGGAAAGCAAAAGATGAAAACACCAAATTCCTTAAGCCGGGTATACCACAGAGCCCATGAACCCGATACTTCAAGTCATAGCTAGCAATCCCCCAAAATGGTTATAATTAGCTATAATAATCCTGACCACCAATCATCATCAAGATTGAAGAGCAAATACTCCATTTGAAACCCTAGAGGAATGCGAGAGCTCCATATAATAAAGTCCCAGGTACTTTTTAAGAGTTCTTATTTCTGCTTCCTCCTACTCTCAAGCTTTCCAAAAAAAAATCACATTTCTCAGTTTCCCTTTCAACAAAACAATCTACCCTCGGTTCAGCTCCTTGACTTACTCTTGGTTGAGGAGATCCCTCTGAGAATCTCTCTTTGCATAACACTGGTCTTTCTGTCATTGCTCTGCTGCTGCTGCTGCTGCTGCTAAGTCGTTTCAGTCGTGTCCAACTCTGTGTTACCTCGTAGATGGCCTCCCACCAGGCTCCCCCGTCCCTGGGATTCTCCAGGCAAGAACACTGGAGTGGGTTGCCATTTCCTTCTCTAATGCATGAAAGTGAAAAGTGAAAGTGAAGTCACTGAGTTGTGTCCGACTCTTAGTGACCTTGTGGACTGCAGCCCACCAGGCTCCTCCATCCCTGGGATTTTCCAGGCTATCTGGGTTGCCATTTCCTTCTCCAGGGGATCTTCCCGACCCAGGGATCGAATCCAGGTCTCCCGCATTGTAGGCAGATGCTTTACCGTCTGAGCCACCAGGAAAGTTCTACATTTAGAACCACCACATTCTAACTCAAGAGACTCCCACATTCACAGGATTCCAACTTAGTCCAACACCTTTCTCACCCAGCTGAGATTTCATTGGACACCATCTGACACTTTCTCCCCCCTGTTGCCCTATATTTGTCACAAACATATAACATGCCCAAACTCTTCCCATGGCATTTTCCTTACCATTCCCATTTTAATTACTTTTAAAAGGATGCCTCAAACCTGCTGTCTGTTGTTTTTCTACATTGCTTATTTCTAAAGTACACTAATTGTTTTCATGGCCAACTCTGGTTGCTTTCATCTAAGGAGGTCTGAATGGTTTCCCTGTAAATGAAAGAAGGATGCTGAGCTCCCGTTTGAGAATCCTGGGCCCCAAGGCAGTTAATTACTAGCAGAGCATCTCAGGGAACTGTATTGTTCTTGTATTTCAAAGGAGCACATTGGGTGGAAGGCAATTTCTTGAGTGGAAAGATGAATGCTTTGAGATCCCTGGAGCCAACTCTGCCTCTGGCATCACTATAAAAGGAGAGAGCTTCTAACCACAGAAGACCATTCGATACCCGTACTACAGTCCCAGATGCAAAAATGGGCAAGCCTGGCAAAAGCATACACTTTCCAGTTACTTGCAATGAAAACCATCTGCAGGCAGTTCATTTTGATGTCATCCAATTGCGAAGTAAACTCCTTTTTGAAGTCTAACTTATTAATTTTGCTCACTAACCTCATGGCATCCGGTCCCATCACTTCATGGTAAATAGATGGGGAAACAGTGGCTGACTTTATTTTTGGGGGCTCCAAAATCACTGCAGATGGTGATTGCAGCCATGAAATTAAAAGGTGCTTACTTCTTAGAAGGAAAGTTATAACCAACCTAGACAGCATATTAAAAAGCAAAGACATTACTTTGTCAACAAA
>SJYW01050518.1:133260-156488 GCA_006410735.1 Raphicerus campestris | reverse complement strand
AGCACACACACAAACAGAAGGAACCAGTACTTCCATTTCATCAGCTTATGTCACTATCACCCGCCCCCCAGCTGACTCTCCTTTGCTTACTCAAACAAATATATTTGGTTCACCTGAGTTTAAAGAAAAATATTTTTCATTTCTTTGTTCTTTCCTCTTCCACAGTTTCCTTCCCTAAATTTATAAGACCCATTTACTTACTTCCTCTCTTTGTTGCTGTTTATGGTGTAATGATTGCATGAGGGTTTGTAGATGTTTTTGCCACACTGTGTATGTGATCAGTCTTTTTCCATTTTTCCTCAGTCTTGAGGGATGTATCCATTTCTCAGGAATGCTTTGTGGAGTTGGCTCTAGTATGCTGGCTTTTTTCCCCTGGTGGGTGTGGATTTGGAATAGGGGTGACCCTCCGGGAGTCCACTGTGCTGGTTACAGGAGGATACAATGCGCACGTTCTCCCCTCCAGCTGGAAGGCCTCATATGCCCAGGCTCGTGTTCTTTCCTCGGGATTAGTGGTGGTAACATGAAGCCAGTAGAGAGGGGCTGGCAAAGAAATGGGTATTTTGAAACTGATATTTTGAAAGGGAAAAAGCAAGCCAAGATTTAAGTCCCTCAGGTGTTTTCAACAATCCTTTCAGTTGGTCAAAAAACACAGTGCTAGAAATCCCAGACTCCTAATCCCATTTGATTCTACCTGTATACTTTCTAAAAGTTTTTTTATTTCCTAGAAAACACAGGATTGTTAAAAAAAAAAAAATTTTTTTTTTCCTGTTATGTGGCAGCCTAGATGGGAGTGGGGTTTGGGGAAGAATGGATACATGTATATGTATGGCTGAGTCCCTTCACTATTCACCTCAAAGTATTACAGCGTTGCTAATTGGCTATACCCCAATACAAAATAAGTTCAAAAGAAAAAAAACATCGCTTCATGGGATGGAACTAGGCTGCTTCAAAGCATAAGAACCATTAATAGTGAGGATTCTTGCAATCAACAGCTGTACCCTCAAACTTCAGGGGGTAGACAGAATTTGGACTGTTAGTCATGCTCATTAAAAAACAAAAACAGAGGCACAAAACCATTTATTTGCCCATTAAGTCCCTTCAGATGTTCTGGGAGAGAGCGTCTGAGGCCCTGTGTGCCTTTGCAGCAGTGCTGGGTGGCGCTTCAGAACTCCCCTGGCCTGCATCTGGGCATGAATTCCAGTGTGGGTGTTGGGGATGGAGGAAAGCTTCCCACACCACATTAAGAAATTCTCAGATACCAGCAAGGGTGTCTAAGAATCCAACTCAGTTCTCACACTATTTACCCAGAGACAGCGTCAGATCCCACAAGGTAAGGTTTGAGTCCCACAACACTGCTCTCCCCAACTTGAGATGCAAGTTGAAAGCCCAGGTTGTTTCCTATGCTTCTAACTGGCTACAAACCAGAGGCTCCCATAACCCGCTCCTCAGGTTTGGTTAATTTGCTAGAGCAGCTCATACAACTCTGAGAAACATTTCACTTACCAGATCACTGGTTTATTATTAAAAAAAAGAATGCATAGCTCAGGAACAGGACAATGGAAGGGGTGCATACGGCCAGGTGTGTGGGGAGGGGTGCCAAGCTTCCACACCCTCTCTAGGCACTGTGAGTCTCCCTTATCTCCACGTTCACCACCAGAAGCTCTCCTTTTGGCATTATTTCAGCAAGATGGATCAATTCATTGGCTAGTGGTAACTGATACCAGCTCCAGTTTCTCCCCTCCCCAGAGGCTGGAGGATGGGACTGAAAGTTCTGACCTTCTAACCTCAAGGTTGGGGCCCCTGGCAAGCTGCGGTTCCAACGTTATCTCATTAACATAACCAAAGACATCTTCATTGCTCTCATCACTGAAGAAAATCCCAAGCAAGGGCTTTGGGGGCTTTGTGCCAGAAATGGTGACAAAGACCAAATATATACTTTTATTATGAATCACAACATCACACGTTGACTCCTGGCTCTGTCTTTCTAGCTCTGTGAACTTGAGAAGTCACTTCCTTTTTCTGGACCTCGGGTTCTCATCTATAAATTAGGCCAAAAAGAGTACCTACTCACAGGCATGTTGTGAGGATGAAATGAGTTGATTCCCCTCAAGCCGCTAGTACAGTCTAGCATCGCACACTGGACTGCTGCTGACACCTGTGCTAAGACCCTCCAAAGAGCCTTAGGTGATACCGTTCATAGACTGAGGTTAAATACCAGCGGGGAGACGGGAAGCTTGGTGGTTGCTCCAAAGGGTAAACGCCTTTCAAGCACTGGGGTGATATGAAGAGGGAAAAGCTTTCCAGAATCAGTGACTGAAATGGGGGGGCGGTGCTCACAGCTCCCACAGACTGGAGGGCAGGGTGTACCTTACATTTACCCCTGCAAAGATGCAGGACGCAGAAGGTGGGGGGCACTGAGAAACATTTGTGACTGCTTTAAGTGCCCTTTTCCAGCATAATGGGTTATTTGGATACACTTACTCTTGGCAGAACTTACATAATATCTAAACCCGGGAAAGTCAGGGTTATACCGTAGTAGAGATTCCGGCTTGAACAGATAACCTGAGGGTCATTCAGAAGACACTGCCTGACACCTAAAGGTGTCATACACGCCCCCCCTATAAGGATCTTAGAAATGGTGACTCCCCTAACTAGAAATAGATAGTACCCCTAACTCTCTCCCACATAATCCCTCCTGGCCCATATCAGCGGCAGCATCCGGTTTTGAACACAAAGGACGTTTGTTCCATGCAGTCATTGTATAAAGCTGGTCTCTTTCTATTACGAATAATCATGAAATTGAGGGTGAAGGAGAAAGGCAACTCCACTTTTGAAGCTACAAAAAGGCTGTGATTCGCTTTTAGTCTCTTTATTTAGCAGCCTAGTCTCAGTTAGATAATTTGCAGCAAGGTTCTACCCTGGAGCAAGTTTCCTCAGTCATGTTAAATTCATGGGGAAAATCCTCCCAGGATTTAGAACTGGAATATAGACAGCTTTAATAACAGGAACGTTGATGTAAAGATCGGGTTAAGGCAGTATGTTCTAACCATTTAGGGAAAAAATGGGTAAGATGTTACTAATAAGCTCTGCTATATTTTTATCCTACCATTTTCTTCATCTGAAGGAATATTGAGACGAGCTTTTAAATTCTGAATGATGATCTGACGGATTCCATCTTTAGGGCAAATTATTAGCAAGAGTTTTATTTCTCTATTACTTTTACTCAAAACTCAGAGGACACACGCTACTGGAGCCCAGATGAGGAAATAAAATCTACAGACAAGAGTGCCGTGAAGAGAAATGTGGAATCCAGCACCTTCTAGGTCACCTTACGTGACCTTGGTAGACACTGGGGAAGAAAGGCATAGGGCCTGGAGCACCCTCCTGGATGTAGTCCCAACGTAACTGCCCAGCCCCAGCACTCACCACCACCTCCAACTACACACCTTGTATGCCAGTTACGCCACACCAGCCACTGGTCCCAAATGTGCCACATGTTTGAACATTCTCCTTCCACCCACGCTTCCTACCTTCCAAACTTCCTGGTAAGTTTCAACTTATCTTTTAAGACTCATCTCCAATGTGACTTTCTTCCAGAAATCATTTCAACCCCACGCACAGTCAGTGACATCTTATTCTGTTTTTCCATAGCACCCAGCACCCACTTCATTGTGGCGCTTAGAACAGCAGGATTATCATGAATATTTCACAGTGTCAGCTCTCCCTGTGATCCTGAAAGGGTAAGGACTTTCGCTAGGATATCTGAACTCTCCAGCCCAGTGTTTCCCAACAGCAGCGATACTGACATTTCAGGCCAGAAAATCGCCTTGGTGTGAGGGCTGTCCTGCACACTGCAGGATGTTCAGCATCGCCCCCGGTCTCCACCCACTAAATGCCAGTAGCGCATCATCCTCAGTGTGGTGACAAAAAACCATCTCTACAGGCTTCTCAACACCCCCTGGGGGAGAAAGTCAGCCCGGATGAGAACCACAGCTCCGGCCCTAACAGAGAGCCCGATATCTACCAAGTGCTTAATACATATTTGTCGAGTTAATAAGTCAGCGTCCAAATTAAAGAATAGAAACCGAGGAAACCACAGATAAGGAAGAATCTGATGGTATCTTTTGACGCACTCACCAAATCAAACTTAAGATCTTCGTTCCCGAAGTCTCTGTATGAACTGGTTCTACTTTCTTCCTATTTCATCTCTCACATCTTCTGTCCCTCACCTGCAGGCGCTTCCAGATCCTCACGCTTTGCTTTCCTTCCCACCAATCCAAATTCTGTACTGACTGCAAGACAAGAACAACTTATCTACTTCAAAAAGCCTCTCCAAGTGCACCTAATCCACAGTGACTCCTTATTTCACCAATGAAAAATTATATGCATATGCATATATATGCATATATATATATGCATACTTCTCTGTGCAGTATTTTTGTCTTATAACTATTATCTTTTTGTTTCACACACATGACCAGGAATTTTCCTCTCAACTAGAAGAATGGCTCGCTTGCTTCTGCCTTTGAGATTTTCCTTCCCCTTAGCATTAGCACAAGTTTACGAGCAACAGATGTTTAGCTTGTGCCTGAATTTTTTTTTCCATAAACCTCTGGCAGGTGTGTTAACCCTGTGTAATTGGTGTGGTCTTGATATAGTTTTGCTTTTAAAAGGCATAGGGCTCCATCTTTAACATCTTGTAGTTTTAAAATTCATTTCAAGGAGATTCTGCAAATTTTTTTTTTTTTAATTTTTTTTATTTATTTATTGGCCACGCTGTGCGGCATGTGGGATCTTACTTCCCTGATCGGGGATTGAACCTGGGCCCCCTGCATTGCAAGCCCAGAGTCCTAACCACCAGACCACCAGGGAAGCCCCGAGATTCTGCAAATATGAATGAATAAAAGTAATTTGCAGTGCTGTAGGATTTCTGTGAGAAGGCACTAAATACGATAAAGCAATGAGAAAGGCAACAATGGCTGCATTTTGTCTTAAATTCTGACTGTGCTGACTCCATCTAGGCTTCGTTTCCCATTGGTTGATAAAACTACCTTTAAAATGCTGACTTCCTGATTTATTCTGGGCTTTCTCAACACCTGAGTATCTTCTGCACCATCCTGCTTTAGGCATACTTGCAGCAACTTAAATATGCACTTTCCCCATGTTTAGAAATTGCTCAAACTCCCAGTCTACAGGGCATTTCTTTCTCATATTTTTCTTGAAATATAGTTCATGCCTTGCCCAGCAGTAGGAACCTGTGGGGCTTCTGATCCTTAGTGTTCAATGGCAGGGTTAAGGGGACAATCACAGAATGCACCCACCTTGCATCTGCGCTCCACATCTGCAACAGGATCTGTGCAGACCTACTGGAATGGGGTCAGGTGGGGTCTAGTTTCTCCGCTAATTTTTGTAGCCTTTAATAAAAAGATGAAAAAATGCTTTTTCCAGTGCCTCATAAACTGTGACTTTTGGCAGAACAGCCACAGCTTCTCCAGAGTTCCAAAGTTGATTCCTCTCTGTTGCACCTTCTGACACCCTCTCCAGGGCCCTCTGCTCTATGCCTTCCACACCCTCCCATTTAAAATGCAAAACCCAAATGATTCTCTTGAGCCTGCCTCCTCCTATGGTAACATCTTTTTTTTTTAGTGTCAAGAACTGCACAGTTCATTATTTTGGGAAAACTGTTCCAGACATAAATATCTAAAATTTTCTAAGCAAGATGTTTTAACAATAAAAAAGTTTTAAGTTGGAAAGAGCCAGTAACTTGGCTCTTAGCTCACATAGAATTCCAAATTAAAGTGGACCCTTCCTAGATTTTGTAAAAAGTGCTTTCTATATGCTTTATAACACTAAAGGACATAGCATGCGGAAACTCTTTTCAAAGCACACACCCAGTGAAACATGAATAGTATGCTGCTTTTGCATTACTGGAGTGTCAAACAGCAGTGACAGGATAGAAACCTATGGAACCACCATCCTCTCATGTAGCATCGCCGATTCACACTCCTTTATCAAGTTCTGTTTACGTCCTATAGTGCCACCTTGACCGACTCCACCTCTTCACCAGTGCACGTCGGCCCCGCTGTATTGCTGCCGTGTGTCTGTCTCACATTTGTACTCAGCTCACCACAATTTGGCAAACTTGGAGTCTCCCCTCAGTCTCACAATGCACCAATTCTTTCTTGGAACCTGGGACCACCTAATATTGCCACATCTCTATGGACCTTTCTCGGTCCCCCAGCTCCTTGACTCTGCTGGTCTGTTTGAAGTTGTCTCCAGGTGTGGCTTTCAATCTCTTGATTTTTCCTCATCCCTTTGTCTTTCTCAGACTCCTTCCTAGTCTCACCGTCCACCTTAGATCTGGGTCATTTCAGGGTCCTCTCCAGCTTTATTCTTTCCTCCTTTTAAGGCTCTCCTATGCATGACTTCTAAAATTATCATGTCTTCAAATATCAATTAAATGTAATGGCCATCAAATGCTTCTCTTTATCATTTCCATCCTCTGGAAGTTCCAACCCAGGTTTTTATACAAATTAGAATTGGTGTATGACTCATCTGTCTCACTAAGTACTGATCATACTTCTGAAGTCTCTTGATCTGTCTCATTTTCATGTTGTTGTTCTGCCGCTCAGTCATGCCCAACTCTTTGTGACCCCATGAACTGCACCATGCCAGGCTTCCCTGTCTTTCACCATCTCCTGGAGCTTGTTTCTCATGTCCATCAAGCTGGTGATGCCATCCAACCATTTCGTCCTCTGTCGTCCCCTTCTCCTCCTGCCTTTAATCTAGTGAGTCAGCTCTTTGCATCAGGTGGCCGAAGTACTGGAGTCAGCTTCAGCATCAGTCCTTCCAACGAACACCCAGGACTGATTTCCTTTAGGATTGACCAGTTGGATCTCCTTGCAGTCCAAGGGACTCTCAAGAGTCTTCTCCAACATCACAGTTCAGAAGCATCAGTTCCTCAATGCTCAGTCTTCTATATGGTCCAACTCTCATATCCACACAACTACTGAAAAAAACCTTAGCTTTGACTCTACGGATCTTTGTCGACAAAATAATGTCGATAGATGATCAAAACTGAGTTTCTGTTTTCTTCCTGCTCTTGTGCGTCCTTTCCTCTGAAGTAGGAGCTCCCTGTGCAAGAACCAGATCTGACTGCCACCCTCTCATCCCCAAAAGTTCTTGGTTCTGAACACAGTGGAGGACCAAGTCCAAATGAAGCCNCACACTCGGCTTCTCCAGAGCTAACACCGGTGTTCAGAAATCTTACCTCCTAGTGAGGTCTCCCTCCTACCAGGGGAGTTGTTCTGCCCAGTCGAAGGGGGATCCCGGACGAGCCCCCAAATGTTATGCTCCAAGTCCAAGTCCCTGAATAGACTGAGAGAACAAGTCCACCAAAGTACTGCAAAAGCAAGAAGGGAGTTTATTGATTGCTAACTCGAGTTAGGGCTCTCCCGCCCCCTCCAACACAGTGGAGTAAGGCAAGAGGGCCCCGAGCCCTGAATTACAGCAGTATTTATAAACTTAAAACTAAGACAGGGAGTTGGTAAGGGCGGATTGGTTGCAAGGGTCTCTTGGCACCTACTAATTGGCTAGATTCCCACACACGCGGGCTTTCTTAGGGGCTTTTTCCTATTGGTCAAGCTACACTGTCCATGGGAGTTCCCAGGGCCTCAGCTTTCCTAGAGACCTAGCCTGCCCCTTAGAGCCTGTCCTGGCTCCAGTTAGGCCCTAACATTCATGACAAAAATAATTTCTACAAATCACAGAAAGAACTAACAGTTTCCTCTCATAAATGTACAGTGAAAATAGTTGGTTTAAGTTGTCAAAGACACACACAAAGGCTGTCCATTAAATATTTGATTAAGTATACAGTATACTTTACAGATATATTAAGTCGTGTCCGACTCCTAGTGACCCCATGGACTGCAGCCTACCAGGCTCCTCCACCCATGGGATTTCCCAGGCAAGAGTACTGGAGTGGGGTGCCGTTGCCTTCTCCAGTAACTGATTTAATAGTATAAAAATGCCTTAGTGTTCCTCAATCTTATAAAAGTTAGTATTCAAGAATTGGTTTGATTTCACTGTTTGTTCTCCATTTAAAAAAAAAAAAACTTCAAACAGTTCAAACATTTTCCTCATATTATTAGGCATTCTAGAAACACTGATGCATCTGTGACTCCAACAAATCCTTCTTTCTAANAATTGGTTTGATTTCACTGTTTGTTCTCCATTAAAAAAAAAAAAAAAACTTCAAACAGTTCAAACATTTTCCTCATATTATTAGGCATTCTAGAAACACTGATGCATCTGTGACTCCAACAAATCCTTCTTTCTAACTCGAGGCACCTACATCCTGTAGACAATGCAGAGTGGAGCAGACAGTAAAGACTTGTTTTTCAGGATCAGCGATCATTAATCCTGGAGCCCTTCTGAGCAACTCTCTTCCTCTCTGGATCTTACTTTTTCTCTGCTCCTCCCAACCTCAGCCAAATTCCCCCATTATTGCTCTTTATATGCTTAAACATTTTACATCTTCCAGCTCTCTCCTCTCATCTAGAGTTCCTGTAGGACCCTCTTGACCATCTTGCCCAGCTGTCACTTAATACCTCAGGATTACAATCTGTGTCTTCTCTCTCTTACAAGATTCAAAGTTCCTCAAGGGTGTACACCACATTTTATGCTTCACTGTGATCTCATGTAAGCATACAAAATATTCTGATGATTAAATTATTCAATAAACTTATGTTTAGTTGATCTCTAGGGCCACTCAATTTTGTCATAAGGTTTACTGGACTAGATCAAAAATAGAAGATTTTAATTTGCAGGACCCTCTGGTTTATTGGTATTAGCTGTCTGAAAAGTTGTGTGGAAAAAGAATGGGTAGCAATATTTGCCATGTTTGTTTATAATGACACATATGCAAGTATTTGCTCCTAAGTATATGCATGATCTTGGCATGAGTTAAGTCCAAAAAATTGCATCTTCTCATCTAATTGTTTTTAAAAGATTCTGCAGAAGAAGGTCTTTGACTGTAGTATGTGTCCCTGGTTATGCTCAGCTTCTACTGAAATAAACACTTTGTTCAGACCATTGGGTCAGACTTTGCTTAGGACTCTGGGAAATGGGCTGCATATAGCCCAAAATGAATGCTTGCTTTTGGGGGTGCAGATCTTTTTCAGTGCCCAGTCGTGTCCAACTCTTTGCGATCCTGTGAGGCTACAGCCCACCAGGCTTCTCTGTCAATGGGATTTTCCAGGCAAGAATACTGGAATGGGTTGCCATTTCCTACTCTAGAGGATTTTCCCAAACCAGGCATCAAACCTGCATCTCCTATATCTTCTGCATTGGTAGGCAGATTCTTTACCATTAGCACCAACTTCAGTCAGTCAGTCAGTTCAGTCACTCAGTCATGTCTGACTCTTGCAACCCCATGGACTGCAGCACACCAGGCCTCCCTGTCTATCACCTTAGACCTGGATAATACTATCCTTTATAATTACTCCCACTCCTGCTCTAAAGATAGGCCAGGTGAAAGGATGTTCAGCCTCCACAAGAGACTGACTTCCCTGTTTCAGATTTTCATGTTAACAGCCATAATAATAATTTCCTGATTCAGAAAACTACTTCCTTTGTTTTATTTTTATCATATTTAATAGCAATTATTGAAAATTTTATGACAAGGCAAGTAGACTTGCCTGTATAAGCTCTGAAATTAAATGGTACTTTACTCTTCCCAGAACTTCTCAATCCCACATACTCTCAAGGATCCTGAGTGTCACTAAACGAGGGGCTTGAGCTCTTACCTCTGCATCTCACATTCTCCATTGCTCTAACAGAGCCAATCTTAATAAAAGATCCTTATTAGTGTGTTCTCATCACAAAACACCATACACCACACCAAAGAGCTAAGAAGTCAGCCAAGTTACTATTTGCCTTTCATCACTGTCTTAAATCTTGGAAGTTTAGATTTCAGAAGACCAAACAGTACTCCACTGGAATTATAAAGCATTATGTAACCAATTCCATTACCTAAGAAAGTAAAAGCTACTGTGACAGTTGCCTACTTGTGCCAAATGACCTACAGGTGCTTTAATTTAACTTGATTTAGGATCTCTCAGCTGCTGTTTCTCAGGAGTTGCTAGGAACACTGTTTCTGCTAAAACTACACAGCTCTTAATATATGACTGGAATTTTCCCCCTACACAGAGAGTAAAAAAACTAGATAATCAACATCACACTCTTTACTGATGGAAGCATTATTATAGACAAATGAAACATAAAGTTTCACACTTAGAGAAATAATTATGAGTGAAAAGAAAAACAAACACATAAAAAGTAAAAAAAAATAACGTATAGAAATGTGAAATAATAACAGCATGTGTAAACAAATGATTTAGCCCATATTGTGAAGTGATAAATGGACTGAATAAAATGACATGTTCCATTTTCTTTTATCTACACTCTTCAAAGTTAACATTGTGTACAAGCTTTTGGCTATTTTACATTTTTTTTGTAAAAAAAGACCTCTGCACATTTTTTTGTGTCCTTTATCCTTTTTTTTGTTTGTTTGTTTGTTTTGTTTTTTTGACAGACAAGAAGCTTCATATATAAATTTTGCTATTTTTCTCTGTTGATAGTTTCTTCAGGTCAGTGTAACAACAGANGTTTTTCAGGATCAGCGATCATTAATCCTGGAGCCCTTCTGAGCAACTCTCTTCCTCTCTGGATCTTACTTTTTCTCTGCTCCTCCCAACCTCAGCCAAATTCCCCCATTATTGCTCTTTATATGCTTAAACATTTTACATCTTCCAGCTCTCTCCTCTCATCTAGAGTTCCTGTAGGACCCTCTTGACCATCTTGCCCAGCTGTCACTTAATACCTCAGGATTACAATCTGTGTCTTCTCTCTCTTACAAGATTCAAAGTTCCTCAAGGGTGTACACCACATTTTATGCTTCACTGTGATCTCATGTAAGCATACAAAATATTCTGATGATTAAATTATTCAATAAACTTATGTTTAGTTGATCTCTAGGGCCACTCAATTTTGTCATAAGGTTTACTGGACTAGATCAAAAATAGAAGATTTTAATTTGCAGGACCCTCTGGTTTATTGGTATTAGCTGTCTGAAAAGTTGTGTGGAAAAAGAATGGGTAGCAATATTTGCCATGTTTGTTTATAATGACACATATGCAAGTATTTGCTCCTAAGTATATGCATGATCTTGGCATGAGTTAAGTCCAAAAAATTGCATCTTCTCATCTAATTGTTTTTAAAAGATTCTGCAGAAGAAGGTCTTTGACTGTAGTATGTGTCCCTGGTTATGCTCAGCTTCTACTGAAATAAACACTTTGTTCAGACCATTGGGTCAGACTTTGCTTAGGACTCTGGGAAATGGGCTGCATATAGCCCAAAATGAATGCTTGCTTTTGGGGGTGCAGATCTTTTTCAGTGCCCAGTCGTGTCCAACTCTTTGCGATCCTGTGAGGCTACAGCCCACCAGGCTTCTCTGTCAATGGGATTTTCCAGGCAAGAATACTGGAATGGGTTGCCATTTCCTACTCTAGAGGATTTTCCCAAACCAGGCATCAAACCTGCATCTCCTATATCTTCTGCATTGGTAGGCAGATTCTTTACCATTAGCACCAACTTCAGTCAGTCAGTCAGTTCAGTCACTCAGTCATGTCTGACTCTTGCAACCCCATGGACTGCAGCACACCAGGCCTCCCTGTCTATCACCTTAGACCTGCATAATACTATCCTTTATAATTACTCCCACTCCTGCTCTAAAGATAGGCCAGGTGAAAGGATGTTCAGCCTCCACAAGAGACTGACTTCCCTGTTTCAGATTTTCATGTTAACAGCCATAATAATAATTTCCTGATTCAGAAAACTACTTCCTTTGTTTTATTTTTATCATATTTAATAGCAATTATTGAAAATTTTATGACAAGGCAAGTAGACTTGCCTGTATAAGCTCTGAAATTAAATGGTACTTTACTCTTCCCAGAACTTCTCAACCCCACATACTCTCAAGGATCCTGAGTGTCACTAAACGAGGGGCTTGAGCTCTTACCTCTGCATCTCACATTCTCCATTGCTCTAACAGAGCCAATCTTAATAAAAGATCCTTATTAGTGTGTTCTCATCACAAAACACCATACACCACACCAAAGAGCTAAGAAGTCAGCCAAGTTACTATTTGCCTTTCATCACTGTCTTAAATCTTGGAAGTTTAGATTTCAGAAGACCAAACAGTACTCCACTGGAATTATAAAGCATTATGTAACCAATTCCATTACCTAAGAAAGTAAAAGCTACTGTGACAGTTGCCTACTTGTGCCAAATGACCTACAGGTGCTTTAATTTAACTTGATTTAGGATCTCTCAGCTGCTGTTTCTCAGGAGTTGCTAGGAACACTGTTTCTGCTAAAACTACACAGCTCTTAATATATGACTGGAATTTTCCCCCTACACAGAGAGTAAAAAAACTAGATAATCAACATCACACTCTTTACTGATGGAAGCATTATTATAGACAAATGAAACATAAAGTTTCACACTTAGAGAAATAATTATGAGTGAAAAGAAAAACAAACACATAAAAAGTAAAAAAAAATAACGTATAGAAATGTGAAATAATAACAGCATGTGTAAACAAATGATTTAGCCCATATTGTGAAGTGATAAATGGACTGAATAAAATGACATGTTCCATTTTCTTTTATCTACACTCTTCAAAGTTAACATTGTGTACAAGCTTTTGGCTATTTTACATTTTTTTTTTTTGTAAAAAAAGACCTCTGCACATTTTTTTGTGTCCTTTATCCTTTTTTTTTGTTTGTTTGTTTGTTTTGTTTTTTTGACAGACAAGAAGCTTCATATATAAATTTTGCTATTTTTCTCTGTCGATAGTTTCTTCAGGTCAGTGTAACAACAGATGATTTGGTCTTTTTTAAAAACTGTGCTACTTTTTTAAAGAACTTTTAAATAAAGTTTTTATTTCATTTCTTTATGAAGGAGTTGGCACAAGAGGTTTAGAAAAATTAAACATATATTCTTTGATATAGTGATATAGTTTTATTTCTCTTCTGTTACACAAGACTAAGAGCTATTTAAACACTCAAATGGGTGATCCAGTAGATGATACGACGATAAATGCCTTTTAAAATAAACTTTTTGCTGGTGCTTAACTTTTCAGGGGAAGCATTAAACTGAAGGCAGAGAATTGCATTCTGTTTTCAACATACGCGATAAGGTGCAATTGTATAAAATCCTCCAGAGTCTTTCCAGTTTCATGGCCCTTTCATTAAAAATGTGCAAAGTATGGTTTCTTAGCTTAAACCTGAGACACACATATATTTATTCATTTTTGTTATCACTTTACCACTCCTGTCCTACCTCTCCCACTGAACAGCTTCAGTTCAGTCACTCAGTCGTATCCGACTCTTTGCGACCCCATGAATCACAGCACGCCAGGCCTCCCTGTCCATCACCAACACTCAGAGTTCACTCAGACTCACGTCCATTGAGTCAGTGATGCCATCCAGCCATCTCATCCTCTGTCATCCCCTTCTCCTCCTGCCCCCAATCCCTCCCAGCATCAGGAGTCTTTTTCCACAGGAGGTTAATTTTTACCCTGAATGTTGGTACTTTGTAACCATGTAACTTTAATTTTGTAGAAAAGAAGATGATTTAACATTCTCTCTAGTAGAGTGGGGGAGGGAACAGGAGATGTGAAAAACATCTTTTCCAAAATGGATTCAAGTTTATCTTGCACCTTGGAACATACCAAAGCATCCTGAAAACTTACCAAGTCCCACTTGCACTGAAGGGACCTAGATATTCTCTCATGAAGACCTGTTAGGTAAGTTTGATTTGGATTCAAATACATTTTGCAATTATTTACAAATATGAATGATTCCATAATATACAGAGTTACACAAGATATGGGAGAACTTTTANTTGCACTGAAGGGACCTAGATATTCTCTCATGAAGACCTGTTAGGTAAGTTTGATTTGGATTCAAATACATTTTGCAATTATTTACAAATATGAATGATTCCATAATATACAGAGTTACACAAGATATGGGAGAACTTTTAAAGCATGGGTTGCAATACACTTTGATATATTAATAACTATCAGAACATATGTAAATTTAGTTTCAACTTTTTCAGATTTAACAGCATCTGTCTCAGTATCTATGATTTTAACTATCACTGAGAAGACTGAGCAAGTATTATAATAAAATGTTAGAAAAGTTATTACACTCTTCTATAAACAATGTAACTTGTTTTAGATATATCTTGCACATGAAGAAGATGCTTCACCTGTTCCCTTTTTTATCCCACTGTTTTAATCCTGAGGATGCTTTGACATTATTCTAATAAATGTAAATATTTAAATAAGAAATTTTGTCTACATTGGAATTTTACTTGAAAATATTCAACAGGTATCAACTACTTCATATAAATATTTTATATTACATTTTCCTTTGAGGAATCAGTCAATTTGTTTTTCATATCCACTTTTACACTTTATAGCTTTTGCCTTTTTGAGTGTTCTTTTGNTGTCGACAAAATAATGTCGATAGATGATCAAAACTGAGTTTCTGTTTTCTTCCTGCTCTTGTGCGTCCTTTCCTCTGAGGTAGGAGCTCCCTGTGCAAGAACCAGATCTGACTGCCACCCTCTCATCCCCAAAAGTTCTTGGTTCTGAACACAGTGGAGGACCAAGTCCAAATGAAGCCTAGAATTCAAGGTCGTCCACTACTATAACTCTAACCACGTTCCCTTCTGAGCTTCATTTTCTTACATCATTGACAACAGCGGATGGTCCAGACCCCCAAACTGCACTCTAACCCTGTGTGCACCATATACTTTCTTTACCACCTAGANCAAGGTCGTCCACTACTATAACTCTAACCACGTTCCCTTCTGAGCTTCATTTTCTTACATCATTGACAACAGCGGATGGTCCAGACCCCCAAACTGCACTCTAACCCTGTGTGCACCATATACTTTCTTTACCACCTAGAAAAATTCCACTATAATGTTGAGGCTCAGGTTACAGGGGTTTTGGCTCCTAAGGAGAATTAACCATCAACTTCTGTGCCTCCATGGCACTTTTCTTATAGCTCTATTAAGTCACCTTGTAATATAGTAGTTTTTATGTTAGTCATTAAACTTTAGGAGTCCACGGTCTAAAGACTCAACAATATCTCATCCATTTGTTGGCCTGTCATCCATCCATCCATTATTCTGGCCAGCATTTTGAGACCATCACCCTTAGGATTCCCTCCAGTGTCAATATTCTATGATTCTGAATATTAATTTCTCTATACAGAGAAAACAGTGTAAATCATAGGTTAAGTCCTATCTCTTTCGTGTCATGGTTGTTCTTAAATTTCCAGTGCTGCATAATAACCTAGCAGGTGCTCAATAAATGTATCGATTGAACAAATGAATTAATTCCTAGAAACTGATGGTGGGCTGACTTGTGGAAAACAAATATTGCTTTTCTTGACTTTTAGAAAATTATTTACTTCAAGTCACTGCACTTGCACTGAACTCCTGCAGCAGCTGAAATTACTCAACTGCCACAGACAGTCCTGAGTTCTTTATATTTGTGCACTGTTCTCTGCTCCACGACGTACTTCGTGAGCACACACTGGCACACATAGGGCAGCGAGGTACTGGCAGAAGCAGGCAAGCTGTCCTACAGAAGGCAGCAGTCGTGTCTGCAGCCTGGGGCTGTCTCTGCTGGGACCCAGGACGACACTCACCTGTCCTGACTAGGCCACCCACTAGTGGTACCACCCGGGTTTACATTTTTAACTTTCAACTTTGCCACGCCCTTCCTTCTCCAATACTTTATAGTCCTTTCCCCAACTTCTCTTCTGCTTGTGCATATGACCCCACTGTCATCTACATTCCAATCCTATAATCCAGAAAACACAGATGAATGAGTAACTGGTAAACCTTCTCCTCAGTTAGAGCCAATACCCAGAACATTTTCAAACTTTCCATGAAGGACCACAGTAGATACCAACCAGGATGTTATCCATGTTCTTTTTAAATGATTAAAAACTGGCTTCAATGACAATCACTATGACGATGCAAACACCCATGTTTGTTTTAAAGTCTTTATTATCCTGAATATAAAAGACAGAAGTCCTCTAGGATATAACAGAGTTCTTTATGTGGAAACATTATTTTTTACAAGTGAAAAAATAAATACCTCTCGGAATAAAGGCTTATATGCTAATATGTGCCATAAAAAAGTAGAGTTTTAATATTTGACAAAATGTCTGTGCAAAGAAACAAATGCATAAACACATTACTGCTACATTAAGGCAATATGGAAAGTACACTCAGAAATCTCAGTAAAGTGACAGTGTAGGCTTCTAGCTTTAACACAGCTAGTATTGCACCCAATAAGGTCATCTAGGCTTCCCAACATCCTAGGAAACCCACAAGCTGACCAGCGTCCAAAATCCCCAAGTGGGAGTGGAGAAACATGATTAAGAATAGAGAAACAAACAAAAACCCGAAACCCCTCTATAACATAGAGGGGCAACAGAAAGCTAATACTTAAGCATTTACTACCAAAAAAGAAAAAAAGCATATAATATCCAGGACATCTATGATAAGGCTGTAAAAGGCTTGATGGACCAAGCAAAAGCAACCCCACTGGTGAAGCTGGAGCAGGGTGCACGGGAGAACTCACGAACCACCCCATCTGTATGCCACAAAGCGGCATCTCGGCGAGCAACGCCCTCCCTTCCAAGGAACATGCACTCCCTTTTCAATCTTAAAATGTTCCCCCAACTCAAGAGGCCCAAGGAGTGCCAACTACTACATAGAAATCTTCTATCTAAACTGGTAGCATTTTATCATTGAAAGGCTTGGGGAAGTGGTAACAAGGGAGAGGGAAGGGACAGGAAACCATCCATGTGGAGTGATCTGTTTTCCACTGGCCAGACTGGTTTAAATCTGACAACTCTGTTGCCCACTTTAAAAAAAAGTCCGCGAATCGATTTTTAAATCCGCTTGCCTCCCAATCATTTTGAACAAGTTAGAAAAAAACGAAATGACATTAAAACGATGACTATCTCTTTAAGAAAAATTTTCCTAATAAAAATGTCCAGAGCTCCGTGACCCGTACAAAAAGAACCAAGTAAATCCTTAAAACGAATTCTTACAAAATTGGCTGCAGGTAGGAAACTTACCTTGGGATACGTTAAGGAGACTTAAAACATCATTTTCTAAAAGGTACCCACTTTAGGGTTAACTGATGTCAAAGATTTTTCCTGATTCCTTACTTGATCATAAGAAGGAAAGTCCAAGGAATGTGTCTGGGTCCCAGAGCTCCTCCTGGTCGCCACATAGCAGGTGCTGATTCTACACATGGTACATTTTGGCGGTGAGAAGTAGTTATATTCTTTCTGTTCTTCCTTTTTTCCCCTATATGTTGCATGGCAGGTGGGTGTCGGAGTATTTTTTCTCCTCACAATCTATCTTTTTTATAGCTTATACTAGTGCAGTTCATGGAGACATGGCACGTCCTGTAAGTGCACAGCAGATCAGATCACAGTCAGGTTGAGAAGACTGGTGTGCGTTGGCAGGTAGACGTGCTGGATGTGGTCCACCCGTGATCTGCAGACGGGACACGACTGGAAAAGAAGCGGCACTAGAGGTTAGGACACCTTCTCCAATCTGTGTCTTCAGTGTTTACCTGTGGTACCTGTTACAGTGCATTTTCTAAATACGCTGTGGTCACAATTATTTCTAGCTTTTCCCTGGGAGAGAGCTTTGCTTTCTGACCAGTTTGTAAGTTTGCACTTGACAAAAGATTAAAAATAAAGATGATAATACACATATAGAATGGAATATTACCCAGCCACTAAAAAGAATGAAATAATGCCATATGCAACAATATGGATGGGCCTAGAGATTGTCATATAAGGTTAAGTCAAGCAGAGAAGGAGAAATATTGTATGACACCACTTATGAAAGTGAAAGTGTAGTTGCAAAAGTCGTGTCCGACTCTTTGCAACCCATGGACTGTAGCTCACCAGGGCTCTTCTGTCCATGGAATTCTCTAGGCAAGAATACTGGAGTGGGTGGCCATTCCCTTCTCCATGGGATCTTCCCAGCTCAGGGATCGAACCTGGGTCTCCTGCATTGCAGATGGATTCTTTACCATCTGAGCCACAAAGGAGGCCTGACATCCTTTATAGATAAAATCTTAAAAGAAATGATACAAACGAACTTACTTATACAACAGAAAGAGACAGACTTAGACAATGAACTATGATTGCCAGGGGGAAAGATGGGGAGCAGGGACAGTCAGGGAGTTTGGGATGGACATGTACACAATGTTATATTTTAAATGGATAGCCAACAAGGACCTACTATATAGCATAAGGAACTCAGTTCAATGTTCTGTGGCAGTCTGGATGGGAGGCGAGTTTGGGGGAGAAAGGATACATGTCTATGTATGGCTGAGTTCCTACACTGTTCACCTGAAACAATCACATTATTAATTGGCTATACCCCATGCATGGATATGACAGCTGGACTGTGAAGAAGGCTGAGCACTGAAGAATTGATGCTTTGAACTGTGGTGTTGGAGAAGACTCTTGAGAATCCCTTGGACTGCAAGGAGATCCAACCAATCCATTCTGAAGGAGATCTGCCCTGAGATTTCTTTGGAAGGAATGATGCTAAAGCTGAAACTCCAGTACTTTGGCCACCTCATGTGAAGAGTTGACTCACTGGAAAAGACTCTGATGCTGGGAGGGATTAGGGGCAGGAGGAGAAGGGGACGACAAGGATGAGATGGCTGGATGGCATCACTGACTCGAGGGACATGAGTCTGAGTGAACTCCGGGAGTTGGTGATGGTCAGGGAGGCCTGGCATGCTGCGATTCATGGGGTCGCAAAGAGTCGGACGCGACTGAACTGAACTGATACCCCAACACAAAATAAAAAGTTTTAAAAGTAAATAAAACTAAAGATTANTCTCACATTTGTACTCAGCTCACCACAATTTGGCAAACTTGGAGTCTCCCCTCAGTCTCACAATGCACCAATTCTTTCTTGGAACCTGGGACCACCTAATATTGCCACATCTCTATGGACCTTTCTCGGTCCCCCAGCTCCTTGACTCTGCTGGTCTGTTTGAAGTTGTCTCCAGGTGTGGCTTTCAATCTCTTGATTTTTCCTCATCCCTTTGTCTTTCTCAGACTCCTTCCTAGTCTCACCGTCCACCTTAGATCTGGGTCATTTCAGGGTCCTCTCCAGCTTTATTCTTTCCTCCTTTTAAGGCTCTCCTATGCATGACTTCTAAAATTATCATGTCTTCAAATATCAATTAAATGTAATGGCCATCAAATGCTTCTCTTTATCATTTCCATCCTCTGGAAGTTCCAACCCAGGTTTTTATACAAATTAGAATTGGTGTATGACTCATCTGTCTCACTAAATACTGATCATACTTCTGAAGTCTCTTGATCTGTCTCATTTTCATGTTGTTGTTCTGCCGCTCAGTCATGCCCAACTCTTTGTGACCCCATGAACTGCACCATGCCAGGCTTCCCTGTCTTTCACCATCTCCTGGAGCTTGTTTCTCATGTCTATCAAGCTGGTGATGCCATCCAACCATTTCGTCCTCTGTCGTCCCCTTCTCCTCCTGCCTTTAATCTAGTGAGTCAGCTCTTTGCATCAGGTGGCCGAAGTACTGGAGTCAGCTTCAGCATCAGTCCTTCCAACGAACACCCAGGACTGATTTCCTTTAGGATTGACCAGTTGGATCTCCTTGCAGTCCAAGGGACTCTCAAGAGTCTTCTCCAACATCACAGTTCAAAAGCATCAGTTCCTCAATGCTCAGTCTTCTATATGGTCCAACTCTCATATCCACACGACTACTGAAAAAAACCTTAGCTTTGACTCTACGGATCTTTGTCGACAAAATAATGTCGATAGATGATCAAAACTGAGTTTCTGTTTTCTTCCTGCTCTTGTGCGTCCTTTCCTCTGAGGTAGGAGCTCCCTGTGCAAGAACCAGATCTGACTGCCACCCTCTCATCCCCAAAAGTTCTTGGTTCTGAACACAGTGGAGGACCAAGTCCAAATGAAGCCTAGAATTCAAGGTCGTCCACTACTATAACTCTAACCACGTTCCCTTCTGAGCTTCATTTTCTTACATCATTGACAACAGCGGATGGTCCAGACCCCCAAACTGCACTCTAACCCTGTGTGCACCATATACTTTCTTTACCACCTAGAAAAATTCCACTATAATGTTGAGGCTCAGGTTACAGGGGTTTTGGCTCCTAAGGAGAATTAACCATCAACTTCTGTGCCTCCATGGCACTTTTCTTATAGCTCTATTAAGTCACCTTGTAATATAGTAGTTTTTATGTTAGTCATTAAACTTTAGGAGTCCACGGTCTAAAGACTCAACAATATCTCATCCATTTGTTGGCCTGTCATCCATCCATCCATTATTCTGGCCAGCATTTTGAGACCATCACCCTTAGGATTCCCTCCAGTGTTAATATTCTATGATTCTGAATATTAATTTCTCTATACAGAGAAAACAGTGTAAATCATAGGTTAAGTCCTATCTCTTTCGTGTCATGGTTGTTCTTAAATTTCCAGTGCTGCATAATAACCTAGCAGGTGCTCAATAAATGTATCGATTGAACAAATGAATTAATTCCTAGAAACTGATGGTGGGCTGACTTGTGGAAAACAAATATTGCTTTTCTTGACTTTTAGAAAATTATTTACTTCAAGTCACTGCACTTGCACTGAACTCCTGCAGCAGCTGAAATTACTCAACTGCCACAGACAGTCCTGAGTTCTTTATATTCGTGCACTGTTCTCTGCTCCACGACGTACTTCGTGAGCACACACTGGCACACATAGGGCAGCGAGGTACTGGCAGAAGCAGGCAAGCTGTCCTACAGAAGGCAGCAGTCGTGTCTGCAGCCTGGGGCTGTCTCTGCTGGGACCCAGGACGACACTCACCTGTCCTGACTAGGCCACCCACTAGTGGTACCACCCGGGTTTACATTTTTAACTTTCAACTTTGCCACGCCCTTCCTTCTCCAATACTTTATAGTCCTTTCCCCAACTTCTCTTCTGCTTGTGCATATGACCCCACTGTCATCTACATTCCAATCCTATAATCCAGAAAACACAGATGAATGAGTAACTGGTAAACCTTCTCCTCAGTTAGAGCCAATACCCAGAACATTTTCAAACTTTCCATGAAGGACCACAGTAGATACCAACCAGGATGTTATCCATGTTCTTTTTAAATGATTAAAAACTGGCTTCAATGACAATCACTATGACGATGCAAACACCCATGTTTGTTTTAAAGTCTTTATTATCCTGAATATAAAAGACAGAAGTCCTCTAGGATATAACAGAGTTCTTTATGTGGAAACATTATTTTTTACAAGTGAAAAAATAAATACCTCTCGGAATAAAGGCTTATATGCTAATATGTGCCATAAAAAAGTAGAGTTTTAATATTTGACAAAATGTCTGTGCAAAGAAACAAATGCATAAACACATTACTGCTACATTAAGGCAATATGGAAAGTACACTCAGAAATCTCAGTAAAGTGACAGTGTAGGCTTCTAGCTTTAACACAGCTAGTATTGCACCCAATAAGGTCATCTAGGCTTCCCAACATCCTAGGAAACCCACAAGCTGACCAGCGTCCAAAATCCCCAAGTGGGAGTGGAGAAACATGATTAAGAATAGAGAAACAAACAAAAACCCGAAACCCCTCTATAACATAGAGGGGCAACAGAAAGCTAATACTTAAGCATTTACTACCAAAAAAGAAAAAAAGCATATAATATCCAGGACATCTATGATAAGGCTGTAAAAGGCTTGATGGACCAAGCAAAAGCAACCCCACTGGTGAAGCTGGAGCAGGGTGCACGGGAGAACTCACGAACCACCCCATCTGTATGCCACAAAGCGGAATCTCGGCGAGCAACGCCCTCCCTTCCAAGGAACATGTACTCCCTTTTCAATCTTAAAACGTTCCCCCAACTCAAGAGGCCCAAGGAGTGCCAACTACTACATAGAAATCTTCTATCTAAACTGGTAGCATTTTATCATTGAAAGGCTTGGGGAAGTGGTAACAAGGGAGAGGGAAGGGACAGGAAACCATCCATGTGGAGTGATCTGTTTTCCACTGGCCAGACTGGTTTAAATCTGACAACTCTGTTGCCCACTTTAAAAAAAAGTCCGCGAATCGATTTTTAAATCCGCTTGCCTCCCAATCATTTTGAACAAGTTAGAAAAAAACGAAATGACATTAAAACGATGACTATCTCTTTAAGAAAAATTTTCCTAATAAAAATGTCCAGAGCTCCGTGACCCGTACAAAAAGAACCAAGTAAATCCTTAAAACGAATTCTTACAAAATTGGCTGCAGGTAGGAAACTTACCTTGGGATACGTTAAGGAGACTTAAAACATCATTTTCTAAAAGGTACCCACTTTAGGGTTAACTGATGTCAAAGATTTTTCCTGATTCCTTACTTGATCATAAGAAGGAAAGTCCAAGGAATGTGTCTGGGTCCCAGAGCTCCTCCTGGTCGCCACATAGCAGGTGCTGATTCTACACATGGTACATTTTGGCGGTGAGAAGTAGTTATATTCTTTCTGTTCTTCCTTTTTTCCCCTATATGTTGCATGGCAGGTGGGTGTCGGAGTATTTTTTCTCCTCACAATCTATCTTTTTTTATAGCTTATACTAGTGCAGTTCATGGAGACATGGCACGTCCTGTAAGTGCACAGCAGATCAGATCACAGTCAGGTTGAGAAGACTGGTGTGCGTTGGCAGGTAGACGTGCTGGATGTGGTCCACCCGTGATCTGCAGACGGGACACGACTGGAAAAGAAGCGGCACTAGAGGTTAGGACACCTTCTCCAATCTGTGTCTTCAGTGTTTACCTGTGGTACCTGTTACAGTGCATTTTCTAAATACGCTGTGGTCACAATTATTTCTAGCTTTTCCCTGGGAGAGATCTTTGCTTTCTGACCAGTTTGTAAGTTTGCACTTGACAAAAGATTAAAAATAAAGATGATAATACACATATAGAATGGAATATTACCCAGCCACTAAAAAGAATGAAATAATGCCATATGCAACAATATGGATGGGCCTAGAGATTGTCATATAA
>SJYW01050518.1:89552-128002 GCA_006410735.1 Raphicerus campestris | reverse complement strand
TTGAGAGTCCCTTGGACTGCAAGGAGATCCAACCAATCCATTCTGAAGGAGATCTGCCCTGAGATTTCTTTGGAAGGAATGATGCTAAAGCTGAAACTCCAGTACTTTGGCCACCTCATGTTAAGAGTTGACTCATTGGAAAAGACTCTGATGCTGGGAGGGATTAGGGGCAGGAGGAGAAGGGGACGACAAGGATGAGATGGCTGGATGGCATCACTGACTCGAGGGACATGAGTCTGAGTGAACTCCGGGAGTTGGTGATGGTCAGGGAGGCCTGGCATGCTGCGATTCATGGGGTCGCAAAGAGTCGGACGCGACTGAACTGAACTGATACCCCAACACAAAATAAAAAGTTTTTAAAGTAAATAAAACTAAAGATTATGAAAAAGTATAAACTGAAGGAAATTAATCAGGTTTTCAGTCAGACTCTAAACACAACACAGTGAGTGAAATGATAACTGACGGTCTTTTGCTGTGAGATGAGACTGTAGTCCCCACGTGCAGTGACTATGAAGCCTCGGGCAGGGATGCAGGAGACCCAGAGACCCTTCCAGAGACTGTGTCCTTGGCTAGTTGGCTTGGACATCACTGGGTGGATGCCACATGGCCAGGGAGCATGGTTTCTCCAGTCACAGGACAGTCACACACCCCCACCCCCAGCCCCACCCTGGGGCTGGCCTCTCAGCAAGCAGATCCCCTCCTCCCTCAATCACAGGGGGAGCCTTAGGTGTGAGGGTCAGCCAATGTGGACAAAAAAAGGCAAATTCATGACCAATCCTGGGGAAAGAGTGTGTTGCATAGTCTTAGGAAGAATGCAGGTATCCTCCTGGCTCATGTGTAGCCCTAAAAATAGTTCTGAAATTAGCAGTTTCTTAAGGACTAGAAGTTATTTAGGGCTAATTTTGCATAAAACCACAGCAACATGTAGCTAACAGTTCTGGGGGATGAAAACAAACTGAAAAAAATATTGTAAAAGGAAATGCAAGGTGCAAGAAAGGAAAACCTACTATGTAAGAGGTACTTTTATTTTGTGTACAAACTTAAAAGTAGTTTGACTTGCTGACTGAGAGCCAATCCAAGGGGACCTGAGAAACACAGTTGGTAATAAAAGGAAATGAATCATAAATAATCAGGCAACAACCTACTGTGAGTTAACTATCACCCAAAACTCTAAGAACTCTTCCCCAAATAATAAGAAAGTAAAAGACACCATCCTCCTAAGTGTCAGGAAGCAGAGAAAACATGAAATGGAAAAGGAGGAGTTCAGCCTTCTTTTGGGAGATCTTGTTGGAAGATCCAGCCCAACAGGCCTAGATCCCAGTACCCAGCTCAGCCAACCAACTAGATGTCTTACCGTGTAAATCTGATCCTTGTTTCCAGGACTGGAAAGAAGACTGTGGTTTAGTAATTACATTGTCGAGAAGAGTGTGCTAATCTATACTGTTTGCTAAGGGCCACACCTTCCTAGTCACCAAATACAAAGACCTTCCCCAGGTGGACATGGACATTTTCCATCAGTGCCTCCACAAGTCAGCACCTGGCCCGTGGCAGCCAGCTAAGCAGCAGCCCCTCACCTGGAGCCATGTGGACCCTCACCAGGAGCCAAGCAGCCCCCTCACCTGTAACCAGGCAAGACCCTCACCTGGAGCTGGGCGGCGCAGCCCTCGCAGCACACGGTGTGACCGCAGGGGCAGAAGGCCGAGTTGATCTCTCCCTCACAGCAGAGCACGCACAGCATGGCCTCCTTGAGTTTGCGCAGCTTCTCTTGGAGGGCGCGGGTCTGCTGGCAGCCGAGGCCCTCGCAGCTGCTGCAGCTGGTGCTGCTCTCTGAGGACTTCAGGGGAGAGTTTGGGGGGCTGGGGTCGCTTCTGGGTAGGAGGTCCACCACACCCGCGTTATATAGAGCCCGCCTGGCGTGGTCATATGCCTCCTTGGAGGTTCTTTTAATATCGAACACATACTTCTTGCCCAGGTTGATGTTTTCATTCAGAAAGAGAGAAGCCAAGTGGCCCTTCAGGTCTCGGCTGTACTGCATCATGACGGCGCTGGTCACCGTGTCACACCTGCGGATAGAGACGCAACACCCACCTCAGTGCTGACAGGCCTGGGTGTCCCCACGAGCTGGACCTTAAATGCTGCCGTGAATAGGGAGGCTCATGTCCGCAGACATTTAACATTCTTGTCTGCACGCATGAAAATAAATCCTTCCAGTCTCGTACGTGTTAAGCATCTCAAATAATGCCACCTCTATGCTTCTCAAATGTCTCCTGAGGAAGGAGCTCTGGCCGGGCAGCGGTGAACACAGAGGGCACCTCCAGGGACAGTAGCGACAGTCGAAAGCAGCTTATGGGGAAAAAAGGGATGTTTTTCTTTGTAACCTTGGATTTATGCTAAAAATTTCTACAAATTTTCCATTCTGCTTCACAATGTGTCTATTTTAACATAAAATAGTTCGGTTGCCTGCCAATTACATTTTGTAGCTTTTGATTTTCCAAATATTTGAGTCAAATCACAACGCTAAAGCACCCTCAGAAATGAGGGAATCAATATGGTTATTGAGGGATCCTCATTACACACTGAGGATTCAGAGCAGCTACTCTCCCAGGGAGGAAAAACAACTTGGGTTATCCTGCAGGGAAAGGGCTAAACCTGGGGCTGAACAAGCCCTCACTCAGAGTTACCTTGGTCCGGGGATGGGGAGGGTGGGGGTGGTGAGGACAGGGGCTAAGAGATGAGCAGCAGAGCGAGTCTGTGCAGCTCACACTCACACCCTCCACGCTACATGCACACGTTCTGAAGGAAAAGCAGGACGATGTTGAGAAGGACCCCTGCTAGGGCAGAAATGAAGGGCTCACAAATAGCCGATTTCTTAAACTCTGTACACAGTTCACTGACACAGTGATCCCGGAACTGTAGGAGGCTTGCTGTCACCTAGAAACCTCAGCCCCAAGGCAGACCCTGGGGTCATGGAGCACAGGGTGGGTACGTGCCTGTAAAATGCATGTGTCTCTGTGATGGCTCGGTAGAGCCCACTGGCCGCCCTGGTGCTGATCATCTTGAACAAGAGCACGATGCTATTCCCAGACTCCTTGGTGACAGTCAGGTAGACGTTCTTCCCTGACTGAGTGGCCATCTGCACCACGGGGTAAGCGATCCTGGAACAGGGGAAGAGAAAAGTAAGCCAGCTCAGGGGAGGTCTGCCACTGTGCAGGCACCTACTGAGGTTCCCATGTGCCGTGGCCCAGCCGCAAAACCAGATGCTCAGACAAGACCATCAGATAAGCACTCTGCTTGCAAGTTATAAAGGTTCATTGAGAAGCACTTGGGGTAAGTGAAGAGGAGTGCTGGAGTGAGCTTTGGGGGACTGTGTGTAGGTGAAATGAGATTTTTATAACCGTGAATAACATTTGAGAAATATTAACTCTGCCACATCAGTACACTTAAGCCTACATTGAAAAAAAATAATGGAACAGTTATCAAGGCCTGAATAAAATTAATGTACCTACCCCAAATGAAACATGTTATCCCTAAAGGATGACTGTCTAGCAAATCCCTCTCCACTTCCTATTTTCATGATCAGAGCTACAAGAGTATATACACACTTAGTTCTAAACAAATTTAAGACTTGGGATACCTATTAATTGGGCTGAAGTCATCTTTACAAATGGAGATTCCTTCAGGTCCAACCCCAATGAGGAGCTTCTGCCCCTCGCTGTCCCTCACAGAATGCCATTCAATGCCGTAGTTTTCCATTGCTGACACAATCTGCAAAACTTGGTATTCAGCTGAAGCCTGGCTGGTCCCCTCCAGCTCCTTATGCTTTGCCACAATGCTGTAAGACACCAAAAGGCCAGAGTGTACAGAGAGGTTAACTGATGCAGTCTTCAGAGAGAAATCTATTATTTCCACTAGTGAATTAGACTGACACTGTCATTTATGAATCATAAAAACTTAAAGCCATATATTATTGATGTTTCATCTACTTAGCAACCTTATCATAAAATATTTTTAAGACACTGTTCAAGATCTCAACTATTAAATATTTAGTAGAAAAAACTACTGGGGATGCCAGATGAGGATGAATGAAAAGAACAACAGCAAATCTCTAAAAATATATGTAAGAAACTTATACCTAGGAATGTCTCATGCATTTGTCTAAGCTTACTAAGTTTCATTATAATATAGCATTATATGGGATTGATTAGGTCATTTGCAACTGAAATATGCAGGATTTATTTTATCTATTGGGGTGGAACAGCCTCCAATATAGTCCTTAAAGATCCCCACCCCCTGGTATCCACGCCCCTATATAATACCTTCCTTGAGTATGAAAAAAAGAAAGTGAAGTCACTTGGTCGTGTCCAACTCTTTGCAACCCCATGGACTGTAGCCTACCAGGCTCCTCAGTCCGTGGAATTTCCCAGGCAAGAGTACTAGAGTGGGTTGCCATTTCCTTCTCCAGGGGATCTTCCCAACCCAGGGATTGAACCCAGGTCTCCCACACTGCGGGCAGACGCTTTACTGTCTGAGCCACCAGGAGGCCTTCCTTGAGTATAGGCTGGATTAATGACCTGCTTCTAATGAACAGATTATGGCAGAAGGGATGGGCTGTCACTCAATTCTGAGATTCATTTATAAAGACTCCATCTTGGGTGTTCGCTCTTGCTCTGACCCAACTGCCTGTCCTGGGGGAAGCTAGTCACCATGTTATCTAACAGCCTCTGGAAAGAGGCCCATGTGGTGAGGGCACAGGCCAGGCAACAACAAGCCACATAAGCCCAACTGGAAGCAGATCCTTCCCTCAGCTGGGCCCTCAGATGAGGCTGAACCCCACGGGCAGCTTGACTGCAGCCTCCTGAGAGATCTGAAGTCAGAGAACCCAGGCAGGCCATGCCGGACTCCTGATCCAGAGAACTGTGAGACAATGTTTCCTGTTTGAAGCCACTAAGTTTTGGAGGGCAACTCATTACCCATGAATAGATAATTAAAACACCTATGTTAGGTCTCTTGATTTAATCCTTTCTGGGATGAAGGAAAGGTCAACATACCTGATAGACTTTCTAAGAGTCTTACATTCTTAAAAGGCCAAAGACTTTATAATTTCTGTTACACAGCATTTTGTATAAGGGCATTTATTTGTGTGGATTATATTTTGTGTTTTTAAGTTTCTCAAAGAAAAGGATAAGAATCTTTTGAAAACAGTTGTTTAGAGTGGGCAATGGTCTAGTCTCAACCTCACAAATTACCTGTATCTATCATAGTTTGATCTTTCTCCTGGAGATTCTGATAAATCTGCTAGATCCATGACAACAAACAGGAGCCTGAAGCGAGGCCTCACCTGTTCAAGGTGGCACTAGAGAGCTCCCTGGCACACAGCTCCTCGTAGCTGTACTTGGCCGTGTTCTGGTTGTAGTCCCCAAACTTGGTCTGGGCCAGGAGGGCGCTGAGTTCCACTGCCTGCTCTGGGGAACACTGGAGGTGGCCTGCCAGGAGGGCTTCCTTGATATGCAAGAAAAAGATATGCCTGCAAAGCAATGTGAGAATGAGGTTATGCTGGGGGACTAACATGGTTATCAGACGCACTGTGTGGCAATTCCATAATCCCTTTTTAAGTAGTAAGAAAGACAGAGCAGGGTAGAAAGCTACCTGGGAAATGCTTACACTTACAGACCTTTTATTAAAATCATGAGGAGTAAGGCAAAATAAGTCTAAGGAGTACATACACACATAATAATTATATACACGTTTCTGCATTATACATTTCAAAAGAAATTATCTTAATCAGAAAAACTTCATCTTGATGTGTAATTGATATCTTATTCAAATGACACTCAAATCTCTTCACCTGAACTTCTGTGCTAAGGCTCACACGCAAATGTGCAAGAGCTTACAGACTTCGCCCCTAGGCGTTCTTCAGTATCCCAATTTTACCTTGTTGGGAGCCAAACTGTCTTCCTCCCCAAACCCACTTTTTCTCCCAGTGGAAACCAGAGACTGACTTGCTATTTTTACAACACACTCAATTTTGACTCTTCATTTTCTTTCTGCCTAATTTCTATCTCTGAAAATTCTTTTAAATCCAGTTCTGTTTTCCCTGTTTTTACTTCCTCTGTCCTACTGTAGCTCTCAACTGTCAGAGAATTTACAATATCCCCTAAGCTGATCTCTCTTCTAGACTCTGCATGAATCCATCTTCCAAGCTGCTCGGCTTCTGATATAGACTTGACATTCCTCTGCTCAGAATCCTTCAAGACATCCCCATTGTTTCCCAAGGAAGAACACTGTCAGCATGAATCCAGACTTCTCAACGTCTCGCCCAGGTTTCCAGCCATATTAGGTGGCACTAGTGATAAAGAACATGCTTGCCAATGCAGAAAACATCAGAGACGTGGGTTCGATTCCTGGGTCGGGAAGGTCCCATGGAGGAGGGCATGGCAATTCACTCCCATACTCTTGCCTGGAGAGTCCACAGACAGAGGAGCCTGGCAGGCTACAGTCCGCAGGGTCGCAGAGAGTCAGACAGAACTGAAGCGACTGAGCAAACACACATGCACTCCTGTCATTCCCTCCAGCCACTATGCCCCAGGAAAGGGACAATTGTTTTTTTCTGGAAAAACCAAGCATAGTCACACTCCCACGTCTCTGGTCTTGCTGTTCCCTCTGTCCTGAAGGCCACTTTTCCTATCCCCTCATCTGGATACCCTTTTGTCTAATTCACACACAAACCATTTAGCTGCATGTAAACTGACTTTCTAAGTGCGTCTAACATCAGAGAGTTCTATAAATGTACATAAAACTACACACTGTCTGTAATTAGTTTATATTCCCATCCTAGTTTCATTCCATCTGACCCTGTCCTAACTGTATGCAACACTGCATTCCACATTTACCAAAAAGTAAGTGAAACTTAGAATCCTTGAAAACTTCAGATGTTGTTACCTGACAATCAGTATTGCCTAAGACTCTGAACAGGGTGTTTAAACTATCATAGACAGATTGGCTAGGGTTATGAAATTTGTCTCTGGCAAATGCAGAAGTATAACTTTCCCTGATGACTCAATACATCCTTTCAAATATGCTGAAATGCCACACTACTCCCTCAATTAACAAATGAATTGTGATCATCATTGTAAAGCTCTGAACAGGGCTCCTAAACTCAGCTTCCCCCTTCAGCTGGATACCCTTATTCGAGTCCTCAAGTCACTTTTATTTATGTTAGTCTTGTGCCTGACATCCAGGTAGAAGGGATGAGAACAATGCGAGGCAGGAGAACCTGAGGCTAGAAAAAATAAGGAGGGGCACTGCTGAGTGTCTCAAAACTTTGGGCTGACAATAGCCATTAATCCTCCTTTAAAAAATGCTTAAATTCAACATTTTGTACCTTCTACAACGATAAAGAAATGTTTAAAATTATCAGACTCTGCCAAACACTGCAGTGTCTTTTTTTTTTCATTCAAAGCCCCCTATGAAGAAATCACAGTAAGAATGCATAATAGCACTGAGAGAAGACAAGCATGGTTTTTATTAAACCAAACATCTGCTTGTCTTTAAAGTATTTCTGACATACTGCTAAACTGAGAAGGGGGTCCCTACTGGGGGAAAGAAATGACTACAAAAATTACTTGTTTTGAAATATCCAAAGACTGAGATCTAGCGGCCCCATAAAATCTTGGTGTTGCAACACTGCTTCAGTCCCCAGAAGGCTTTTTAGACAACCATTCGGTAAACTTCATCTTGGTTTATGTACCTCTGTCTCTGCAGTCAGCAGAGGACACGCTAGCAGCAAACAAAAACCTCAGCATATGCTTACATTAAACAAGAAAGCATGTGCTGAAAGATTTTCAAGGGTATCACCCAAACTATGTCTTCTCGATTTAATCACTGCTTATGTGAAAGTGTCTTTTAACTGATTTCCGAGGTATTAAGTTAGAGACTAGTATAGCCGGCAAAAGAAGAGGTTCAAAATCAGCCCAATTTCTTTTTCTAAACTATCCATGCCAACTTCTAGACAGACAGCTGCCAAAATCAAGGGCAGAGAAGCAATAACAAAATATTAACAGGTGGCCAGCGTCCTGAGAGTAATGCTGATCCATTCTGGGCATGTGAGTTGGAATTTTTAAAAAGGGAGTGGAGGGCAATAGCCTTTTCTATATACTCCACATTCTAGGCTGTACTGCGACTGCTACCCTCTTAAGTACAAAAATCCCCCTCTTTACAGAAACTTTCTGGTAGGGCGCTTCATGCATTTTGCCATTTCATGGCAATCAAGGAACCTTTTCAAGTCAACAAGTCCGTCATGCATCGTCTCTGTGCCAAGCCCTATGCTGGAGTTCTGGGGTTCAAGGGTGAATATATGTGATAGTTCCTCTTTTGATGGAACTTACAGACTTTTGGTGTGAAGGAAAGTATCCTATCAAAATAACTCTGGCTGCA
The DNA here is from genome assembly GCA_006410735.1 of Raphicerus campestris. Taxonomy (NCBI): domain Eukaryota; kingdom Metazoa; phylum Chordata; class Mammalia; order Artiodactyla; family Bovidae; genus Raphicerus; species Raphicerus campestris. Next base: position 119,569 of record SJYW01050518.1, on the reverse strand, counting down.
AACTGGCACTTAGGTGACAAGTTTATGCTCTCTAGAAGAGCACGTGGAGCAGCGATAGCAAGGGCACAGTGGCGGCAAGCTGTCAGCAGACTTTATTTAATGTGCTCTTTCCAGATGGAGGATGACAGGGCGTGCAGAACCATTGCCAGCAAGGAATTCAGGGATGGCTCAACAGTTAGGGGTGGTTCTGAGTCAAGTATTTCTTCTATTATTTTCCCTTGAAGTATTTGGCCTGTAACTGACTGGCTCATGGATTTTACCCTCTCCCTTTTTGTAGGCTGGGTTAAAGGTTACCAATATTCTCAAAATAAGTAGATGATTTCAAAGAAGTCAGACTTGCAGTGAATTGCCTTTTTTTTTTTACCTAAAGATCAAAAGTGATTGGCATATCTAATTCAATTTAGGCTACATGCTAGAAGCATAAACAGAAAGAAAGCCTTTGAACAAAATCATGTCTTAAGCAAATGTCTATGAATATATCTTAACAGACAAGCTCATTTTCTAAACATTCCTTTGGCTGTACCTTGAAATTCATGATTCTTCCAGTTTTACTCAGTTACTAAGAAACTGGATACTTTCAGCATAGGATAGGGCTTGGAAGCCCAAAGTGAAAAGTTACCAGCTAACTCAGGTCTTTGCATTCATGAATTCACACTTTATGCAGCATCAGGGAAGATTAAAAAAAAAAAAAAAGAAGCAAATAGGAAGAAATATGAGGATATATATTTTAATTTAAAAAAAGAGCCACACATCTTTAATATGTTTTGTTTAGAAATATGTACTTAGAATTTCCTCTAATTTTTAAAATGAATTCCTTTCCACAATTTTAAGCCATAAAATTAGGTCTTTTATCTTTTAAGAACTGCGATCAGAATACTCTCCTCTAAACCCTGTCTCATAACCCTGTCTTTATGAGCCTTGTCTCATAAACAAATCATCTAATGATCAAAGCAGAATTTTCTGCAAACCAATCGGGAGCTGTGAATCTGCTCATCACGGACAGTTACTCTCTATTACTGCCCTCCAGTTATCTTGCCAGTTATGTAATCTTGAAAAGCTTTTCATGACACAGATATAAGACAACTATATCCACATTCACTGCTAAACTCCAAATGAAGTAACCAACTAAAACATCTCTAAAATGGCCGAAAGTTAAAGTGTTAGCCGCTCAGTCGTATCCGACACTCTGTGGTCATGGACTGCAGCCCACCAGGCTCCTCTGTCTGTGGAGTTCTCCAAGCAAGAATACTGGAGTGGGTTGCCATTCCCTTCTCCAGTGGATATTCTAGATCCAGAGATCGAACTCAGGTCTCCTGCATTGCAGGCTAACTGAATTTCTCCCCAAGGGACTGACTGAACCTGGCTCTTCATTTTAACAGCTGGTTAGTCCCTCACAGAGTGAGACACCCACTGAAGTCACCTGAACGTGTGCCTCAGTTCAGTAAGTCATTAAACCACGAGCTCTGCCAGGTTATATTTAAAAATTATCAAACCACAACAGACTTGCTATATATTTGTTTTGTTATCTTAAACTCCAGAGCAACAAAAATCAGTTCAAGATGGATCCAGGCCTAAATATAAAAGCCAAAATGGTAATAGTTTTAGAACAAAACACAGGAGAGTATCTTCATGACTTGGAGACAGGCAACGGTTGCTCAGGATGCAGTCAGCAAAATTCATAAAAGAAAAAAGTGCATAAGTGAAACTTAACCAAAATTAAAGACTTCTTCCAGTCAAAATGTATTAAAAAAAAAAAAAAGACCAGGCAAATCACAAGAAAAAGGTACACATATAAAACAAATATCTGACAAAAAACTGGAACATACAAGAATGTGTGCAGCTCAAAAATAAAAGCAACAACTAAAGTAAAAATGGGCAAATGACCTGAACAGGTATTTCACAAAAGATGTTTGAAAGGCCAATAAGCCGATGAGAAAGTGTTATTAATCAAGAGATGTAGAAATTAGAACCACAATGCGCTAGCACTGCAAACCCAGCAGAAGGCGGGCAGGAATGTGGAGGAACTGGACCCCCCACACACTGCTGAAGAGCACAGAATGGTACAACTGCTTCTGAAAAAGCTCTGGCAGTTACTTGTAAGTTAAACAATTACCTCCTCTATGACCCAGCTATTTCAATCTTATTTACTCAAGAGGAATGAAAACACATGTCTACAAAAAAAGACTTGTGCTTGAATGTTTATAGCAGCTTTCTTCATGACAGCTGGAAAACAGGTGTTCATCAATGGAGCACAGATAAATAAAAATAAACAGCAGTACACAGTACAATGGAATACTATTCAGCAATCAACAGCAAGTCACTAATGTATACAACAAGACAATGGGTCTCAAAAAATTTATGATGAACAAAAGGAGCCAGACACAAAAGAATACCTACTGTGTGATTCCACTGACAGGAGGTAGAATAGGTGTAACTAATCTATGTTGGAAAAACATACAACCTGGTTGTGGAGTGGGGTGGGTGGAGGTAGGGAAGGAGAGTAGATTCCCTTATGACCTTCTGCAGTCGTTCTCTACTCCCCTTCATGATTGCAGAAGGTCATAAGGGAACTTTCTGGAGTGATGGTAATATTCTAAATCTTAAAAAGGGTTTCATTTAAACAGGTACATCTATTTGCCAAAACTCACCAAGCAGAATATTACGATTTATGCATTTCATCATATGAAATTTTATATCAAAAGAAGAAAGAACTGTAGGCAAAGAATGAGTTCTAGTTAATGATATGCATTGTGAAGTATTTAGGGAGATATCTACTTACAACTTATTTTGAAAGGCATAAAAAAAAATAGACTGATAGATGGGTAGAGGGACCAATAAGTGGGTAAATATGTGATGAAACAAGAATGTTAAACTGTTAATAGCAGAATCTAGGTGTTTTTGGTGTTCAATGTAAAAATCTTCAACTTATCTGTACATTTGAAAATCTTTATAGTTAACAGGTTGAGAACATAATACTAGTAAAAGTCCCTTAGGGTCAAGGCTCAGAATGCAAATAAGGAGCCATAACTAAAATGAACAATCAAATCTAACACATTTCATGGAAAGTTTGCAACTGAGAAACCTGTCACAGCCAGTAATTACCAAGTCAGGTCTCTATTCAGGCTTAAGGAAATCTTTCTCAAAGCCCAAAATGTAAAATGGGAATCACTGATAAATTTGCTTCCTCCTCAGGCTCCAAAGCAGTTAAATGGTAAGGAGGGTATAGGTGAGAGAAATTCCTAACTTCAAATTGATTATAACTCATTCCAGAAAAATACCTGGAAGCATAAAATCTCACCTCTAAAAGGCATGATTACTCACTCACTGGAGACAGCTGTCCCTGGGCAAATAACAATCCAGGCAATTGCAGAGTTTAAGAGTGTCCACTACAATCTCTTTCTCAGCAATCTAGATCAGAGGCCTGGAATCAGGGATACAACTCAGAATAAATATACCTGGAACCTAACCCCACCAGTCACCCTGGGTCTGACCCTTAGTGCCCTCTAAATAGTCCGAGTTTATTTATAATGACAGTCAAAATGAAAAGTTCACTTTGGCTACAAATCAATTTCTCAATGTTCTCTGATATTTTTATGTATATATAAGTATCAGAAGTTCAAAAAGAGACTGAAGGTGCCCAGGTGGGCATCCTGTGGCTAAAATAAACATAAAACCACACAAACATCCCATATTCTGAGCAGAAAGACTTCATAAATTAGAACTCAGAATCTTTGAAAATAATATACATGTCTGTTTTTAACCTTTTTTACTTTCCTGGGGCCAGTGTTATATTTGGGCATATCAAAAAAAAAAAAAAAAAGAATGTGCTGTTCCACTCTTAGACATGTAGCTGATATAAAAAACATAATATTCCTGCAATGCATCCTATGGAATTTACCCATCATGAATCACACAAAGGTAAGTTCTGTAATCAACATTTACCCTCGTGACAATGTTTTATAAGATTCTGAACATGATCACAGGCATGGCCTAGGGTCAACGTGATTCAGCTGTGGACTGATTTGAGATTATCACCTCATCTCTGACTATAGTTTACATGTGGTATTTGCTTTGTGGATTTCAGTGATGCCATCGTTCCTGAACTTTCACATGTCTAAGTGATTTTTGTTGGGAGATGGGGAAAAACTTAATTTAATAAGTATCAAGGACCTAAAAATTGGCTGAAATTAGATAAAGCCAGCCTGCAGCTTGAAAACTATCTGAACTTCATAAAAAGTCCAGGTGGGTAGGAGTTCATCCTTGATAAGAACAAACAGAGACAATGAACAAACGGCTTTGAAGAGGGGGCAAAGGAAGGAAGCAAGCAAACAGAAGAATGCCAAGCACTGAGCAAATTATTAACCAAGAAGAACCGCTAGAAAACGTTTTAATGGTGAGATTTCTTTTAGACCATCTCAAACTTTTCAGGTTATAGATGCAAACTGGCAAAACATGTCAATATCTACAAGAAAATTTGTATTATCAGTATCAGTTAACCCCATTTTTACTGACTCCCAAGTTCTTAATTCATTGATTCAGCAAATATTTACACACCGGGTACTTGTTAGGCTTTGGGATACATGGTTGATCAGCTCCTTCTTAATGGAATTTAGATTATTAGAGTAGCTGATGATAAGCAGACGGATACAAAAGTAAATGAGTGCTACACATTCGTTAAACGTTGTAAAGGAAAGCGGCATGATATATTTGGAGAGTCCAGTCTCCTAAGTGGGCCTAGAGAAGGCTTTTCTAAGGAGTGATGAGTGAGCTGGTGCCTGCAATCACACTCATCACTGCTCTCAACTTTAAGACCCTAATGGGATGTGACATTCAGGATTACAGCATTTCCATGAACATGTACTTTAGCACTCACAGAGTGCTTGTATGAGGATTGTTCTCTGGGATAAAGGATTCAGGTGTTGGTGAATCTTAACTAAGAAGGGTGCCCCCTAGCAAAGAACACAGAGCTCTGCTAAAACGTGGCAAAGTCAGGAGAAACAGAAAGGTTTTATTGACAGTGGATGGTATAAATACCTACTGTCCCTGAAGACGAAGCATATTAATTCTCTAACCTCTGGTTTTGAAAATGTTGACAAAATCTGGTCTGAATTGCTTAAGAGCCTCTGAAAGGTAAGAATTTTAAAGCTCACTGGGATTTCAGATCCATTTTCAGAATATATTAGTCTCACGTTTCGTTTTAATCCACAGAATGGCAAACATCTGCTGAAAATACCTGCTGTCTTCCTCTCTGAAATGTTCCAGCTAAGTCTAAACAAACCTCTCCGGTTACTTTCCAGAATTTCTCATTCAAGAGCAAACAAAATAGTCTGGGTAAAGAATCAAATCTAAAATTAGGCCACATCAGAGACCAGACTAACTCTATTTCCCTGTCTAAGCAGACACTGGAAATGTTTTTTCTATCTTCAGAGAAATGTTATCTAGAAAAAAGCATTAGAAAAGTGATATGAAGAGAAATAGAAGCCAAAAAAAGAAAGAAAATTGGCTAGAAGGGATCTTAAAGAACCTCTTTCAGGGTTTTCAGCAGGTCTCAAGTCTTAGAAGGCTGTTTACGCTGGTGGTTGGTGGCTGAGCTGAACCTAGAATGCAGGGGGCTTCCGTGTGGCCCCTAGGACTCTGCTATTAGACAGGCCTTTCTGCCTGTCATTCTCTAGCAGCCTCCCTAATCTGATGCAAAGCAATGTATGAACTGCCCCCAGTTAGGCCAGCTCTACTGTAAGCAGGCTGCTTTAACTGTCCATGGAGGACAGCTTGGCCAGGATATTTCAGCACCATTTAATAAACTGTCCAGACACTTTCAGTATACTAAGTGCACCCTTATGACTTGACTGGGAGATGCTAAAATATCACCTCTCATAACTGGACTGGCAAAGCTGAGCTTACTCAGTATGTAAATAGATCTATTTTGCTTCCATGGCATTTTATATCAATATTTTATAACAAACGATTAAACATCAAAAACATTAATCACCAGCTTTATCATGTTAACATTAGGGGAAATAAGTGTTCCTGTTCTGTAGTATCTGGCACATAAACACAATGCTAACTGTAGCAAAACTGGGCCCAGCACAACTTATGTTCTTAATGAAAAGGTACAAAGCTAATTATAAATCACTTTATCTATTTACTAAAGCTGAATGCTATATACACTTTAGGTGGCATTTTCTTAAAATTCTGTTACTTCAGACAACCCCACAGAAAAGTAAAATACTAATATTTTAAAATTCCAAAGTTTAGATCACCTGAATTTTTTCGTATGATTTCAAATAGAATGAAAATCAATTAAAATGACCGAGTCTAACCAACTATGTGCATTCTTTGAGTGCTATTAGGCTTGAATCTCAAGAGTCAAAGTCAAAAGAGTCAATAAAGGAGGAAATTTGATTCCAATTCTAATTCATAAAATGTATTTCTTGCGTGAATAAAATGGATTTGATAATAGTTATTAACTATATTATAAAAAAGCACAGGTAAAGAATGTCTGGTAGCATTTATAATACAAACGCACATGGTATACTGTTATGACTGCTACCATTTAATGATGTATTTAGTCCTCCAAGCTTCTGCAGATTAAAATAATAAATCTGTGTCATCAAAATAGATTTGTAAATGGAGGCCCTGAAATAACTGCAAAGTCAGGATAAAACTAAACAATGAAAATTCCAAGAGGTTGTGTTTTATATATATACATGTATTTTTTTCTTACTCAATTGCAAGTTATCAAACTGAACTGAAAAGTACAATCATTCACAAATAAGCTTTAAGTTAAAAAAGAAAAAGTGCGACCTATCCTGATGTCATACAGACAGCTAAGACATTCTTAAACATGGAATTACTTGAATATTTTGCAAGACATTTTTAGAAGCACTAAGAATTCAATATACTAGCTTCTCTCAGATACAAAATTGAACATTTCCCTCACCCTTTAAAGCTCTATAACAAGGCAAAGCAGAGATTTCAAACTCAAATAAACAGTATTTCAAAATATGTGTCTAGCCATCCTCTGGTAAACGACCAAAAAAATAAAATGACATGCTAAAAAATGCTAAAGAATATGGCTCACTCATCATTAGTCAAAACTGTCACACTCACATTTTTTATGGTCGTGGCAAATTTCCAAGCCAAAGTAGGAAAACACTAAAACCAAGATCCAAAGTTTGCTGTGTTTAAAAGCAGTCATTTTCCATTTAAAAAAAAATATATAAATATACCAATATAAGATTTAGGTCTCCTGCATTTCAGCAATAAGTATTAAACACCAGTTTCCTAGCTTAGCTCATCCTTGAGAAAAGTATTACGTCTAGTCCAGGGGAGAATCCATTTTCTGTTTGAAAAAGGAAACCACACGCTCCAACTGTCTCACACTACGGGTAGCTTTCTAGAAGTAGAGAGAGAAATTTAGCAATCTAAACTCAACAATTATGTGTAATGTGTTTGTGGGGTAGCATGTTACTGCTGGCGTTAGACGAGTTTTCCTAACTGCATTTGCAAGAAACTGAAAAACTTAAAAAATTCGGAAAGAGCTCTTTGCTACACACTGTAATCTGACACTAGGCTGAAGAAGGTGACCAAGTTTAAGTAACCCAAGAGGAACTGTTTCCTGCTTTCTGTTAACAGTCTGCAATGACCTACAGTAACACTGCTGAGGCAGAGGTTACTATTGGGCAGTAGATGCTGTTATCAGGAAGTCAGTTGGGTCTTTTTTTTCTTTCTTTTTAAGAATTTTTTTGAGTTGTGGCGCTGATCTCAAATGTTTGTAAGAATTCATCCCTGCTCTCCCATTGTTTATAAAGACAAGAAAAATACGCAAGAGCTGGAAAATGTACCCCTGGGCAACTATGCTGCTCTCTTTTCACCTCAACAAAAGAACTGTGCTATGGAAAACTTCTAAGTTATGAACCACCTCTGTATCAAAACAAACGTGCCTGTGAGCATCTCTGGGAAGGTGCAGTGACTCTACCTAAAGGGAATCAAAGGTTTATTTGACATTGGTTTATTTTAGCATCATTTTACCTAGTCTGCTCCTGTAAGATGAGATGAGGCTCCACGAAGAACTTGACTCTCAGTTTAAGCCGGTAAGGGGCTAGCCCATCCATCTGCTGGGAGATCCGGTTTCTCAGATTTAGCCATAAACTTTCACCTTTGCTACCCGTAAACTGCAGTCCAAAATAATCAACTTCTATAATTCCCAGTCTCCTGCACACCTAAAACAAAAATGAATGCAGCATAGATAAGCAAGTGCTCAAAGCAAACCAAGACTCCATCTAAGATTCTTGCATATGTTTTTTTAAAAAACACACAAAGTTCAACAACAGTGTTACAATTCCTGTTGTAGGCTATAACAACAAAGTTCTAAGGCTCCAGTGATGCTAAACCACTAGTCGTGGTATAGAGGCAGGCACAAAAGGAGTTCTCAAAATGCAGCCTTCCAGAAAGCCTGAGGAGGGAAATCCACGGGGTATTTTCGTTCTTATTCCAATCACTGGAATTCCCTCCACCAGCACAATCTGCACAGCTGATTTGGCAGCTTATTATCTGGACAATTTTAACCATCTGGGTTCCAAAAAAATAAACACACTGAGGAAACATGCCACAAGTGTCTGCTAAGCTTTACAGAAGGCTTTCCAAACATCTCAGGTCGAGGTGGGTTGAAGGCACAGCGTTTCACTTGAGAGCAAATCCTGACGTCTGCCACACCGCTAGTCGCTGTTTGGAACGGTTTTTCACTCCTAAGGAAACGCGCGTGCTGACGGACAACCAAGGAGTTTATGACCCAAACCCACCGTCCCCAGCGAATCGGGAGAGGCAGGGAGGTGAACCGTCCGCTAGAGAAGCAGTGAGAGGGAAGGGGCCCGGCTGGTCTACCCAGCAGCCCGAGGGACCTGCGACCGCCTCCGGCCACCTCATCCCGGGACGCAGGTGGCGCCGCCGGGCCCCGCGGGGACGACAGGCAGCCTCGTGCACACACCACCTGCAGCAGGTGTGCGGGCGGCTTTCTTCCGGCAAAGTGCCGGGCTGGGGGCCCGGGTGGCAGGCCCGCCGCCCGTCCTCCGCGGCCCCGCCCCACCCCCACCGACGGGCCACCCCCGCGCGCGCCAGGAAGGGGGCCGCGCGCCCCTACGGCCTCGGGGAGGAGGGGGCGCAGGCCGGGCGCCGGAGGCGCACTCCCCACCGCCGCCGTCGCCGCCGCCGCCACCACCGCGAGGCCCCCCCGACCCCGGCCTCAGGGGGCCGGCAGGGGCCCCCGGTCCTCACCTGGTTGAGGCAGTCCTCGCCGTTGGCTTTCGCCTCCACCTCCACCTCCATCAGCACTGCGTCCGGCCTCGTCACATAGCACAGCATGGCTGGGGCCGCCGCTGCTGCCACAGCCGCCTCGTCTTTGGTGTGCGCGGGGCTCAGACCCAGCTCCGGGATTGGCAAGGCTGGCCCCCGGGAGACGGCAGCCCTACAGACCCCTGCCCTACGCCCCGCAGCCGCCGCGCCCCGCGGACCAACCCCCACCTCTGCCTCGCCAGCCCGCGCGTCAGCCGGCTTCCCGAGTCCGGCGGCGGCGCCGCACTCCAGCAGCCCGACTGCCTGCGCCGCGACCGGGANACAAAGCTAAAAATAGGAAAAGCAGCACTTGAGGTGGGGGTAGAAATCATGATGGCCAAGAAGGAAAAGAGTACTGGCTTCTATTAACATGTCCGGGAAATAGGAGACCTTAATCTTTCCCTCTCTTCCTCTCTTCCTGGTTTTTCTCTTTCCTCATTTCTTCCTTGAGTAGAGATATAGAGAGCAGATTAGTTAGGAATGAGAAGGCTGAGTTTGCTGGTGCCTGGGTGAGAAAGCAGATTTTGTTCAAAGACCTGGTTAGGGAGTAAAAAGCCCACAGTAGAACTGCTTCCTAGAGGATCCCACCATCTGGCAATGCTATGAAACGTCTGGAGCCGGTTTCAAGCCCCAGCTGGGTCTAACTCCAAAATAAGCCTGCACACCCGTGCCTGGGGGTGGTAACTGTATTGGATTGAGCTGTGACTGGCAGTTCCGGATTAGCCAGAGAAGTGCTACATTTTACTTGTGTCTGCTCTCTTATGCTCTCCATTAGCTATAACCTCTTAAAGATGGTGTTAAAATTAACCAGCAAAGTAAAAGGATTGGTTGCAGGAAGGTAGATTTTAAAAATGCTAATAGAAACCATAGCTTAAATGGCTGTTCAAGTACACCCAACATTCACACCTTTTCTTTCTGTCACAGGTATGAAGGTAAAGACGGAGTACTAGATAAGATTTGTAAGATGTGATACGCTGGTAGTCTAGCTTCACAATGTTGCTTCTGGCTAAGCACGAGGTTTGATCTGGCTGGCTGGCGACCTCGCCACGTGCATTCCTTTCTAAACACTGTGCACACTGCTGCAGAGATCCTGTGCTGGGTCAAAGGAAAGGCCTTTCTCCCTCTTTACCTCTTGAACGTTTGTTTGTAAGGGCACAGAGGGAAGAACGGTGTGAGCGACCGCCTAAAAAGCTGTCTTTACCCTCTCACACATTATTCAAGCTAATTATTCTATCAGCAATGCTTCATCGAGCACAAGTGTGTTAAACTGTGTGGAGTGAGCTGAAATCTCTCATTTGAAATGTTAGACTTGTGAAATTCAGGAGTAGTTAAATTTTATGTGGGCCTGCCATCAAAGTAGAGCATCTCATCTCCAAACCTGGCTGGCTGAAGAGTGGAAGGAGAGGAGAAGCAACACCCATAATAGACTCTGGAACGTATAAGATGGCATTGTCTTAACTAGCAGGCAGCTTCAATGGTTTTTTCCCCCAGTTGTGAGAGTAGTTCATGTTTATGGTGTTCTTCTTAGAAAAGGCTGAAAGTACAAGGGAAGAGTGAAGCACCTGTATTTTATCAGCCATTTCCAGTTAGTGTAGCTGTTTTACTTTCCTACTTTGCATGCAAGGTGCTCTAAGTTTTGATTGTTGTATAATCAAATACTGCATATAAAGTTCTGGAGAAAGATCAAGAGACACTTGTGGTGGGGAGTTCCAAATCTAAACCCAGTGTTATGAATATTAGGAAAATTATAAATAACTATAAGTGGCTCAAGTGGTAAAGGATCTGCCTGAAATGTGGGAGACCTGGGTTTGATCCCTGGGTGGAGAAGATCCCCTGGAGAAGGGCATAGTTACCCACTCCAGTATTCTTGCCTGGGAAATCCCATGGACAGAGGATCCCGGCAGGCTACAGTCCATGGGGTCGCGAAGAGTTAGATAGAATTGAGTGACTGACACTTTCACTTTCATAAACAGAGAGAATAACCTCCATGAAAAATTCCAATTGCTACTCTTTCTCAGCTTTCTCCTTTCAAAAAATTTTCTGAAATATTACCCTTTCTCCTGTTTTCCTTCTTACTCCTAGCATACCCTGAAATGCATGCATCATTTCATTGAGAGATGCTTAGAACTGGGAGATAATTTCCAATATGGCAAGTTTTGTGTAACAACAAAAATTATTTGTTCATTCTTTGGATACATGTCTTTTATTTATGGAGATGATAGATGATTAGGCAACTGCTTCTCAAGTCTGGTGATATGCAAGGGCTGATCCACCCACAACGAGGTATATAGTCATTCTGATCTTGATTGAGTTTGCGTAGGTAGAGGCTGGGGATGTAGTTGGGAGCCGTGGAACAGAGAACAGATCCAGTGTGCCTGAGGCTCATACTCACAAACCTGCCCTAACTGGTAGGTGTTCCAACCAGCTGATCTGTAATGACACCCCTCTTCCCAGCCCTTCACACCGTGTCTGGACATGCCCTTTGTGGGGGTGGGGGGGAGGAGCTAACATGATATATTGTGTGGATGGCTATGACACAGAACTTGGTGAGGGTAAAAGTGAAAGTGTAAGTCGCTCAGTCGAGCCCAACTCTTTGCGACCCGATGGACTATAGCCCACCAGGCTCCACTGTCCATGGGGATTTTCCAGGCAAGAGTACTGGAGAGGGTCGCCATGCCCTCCTCCAGGGGATCTTCCCACCCCAGGGATCGAACACAGGTCTCCCACTTTGCAAACAGATTCTTTGCTGTTTGAGCTACCAGGGAAGCCCATTCTTTTCATTACTAAAAATTATTTATCATATACAGACTGCTCAAGGCAAGTGCTAGACTTAGCATTGTGATATAGACTGAGAATAAGCAACATCAAATTTCCAGGTGTTTGAGAATAATAAAATCCCCTCTTCCTTTTCTAGCTCCAGTCAGTAAGAGGTCTTTCTCAGATTATCATTGTTTTTAACCAGCTTCAAATATACATAGATTTTTTTAAAATCCCATCTAGCTGTGAAAATGGCCACTTGAAAAATGGCAAGTTTTAAATATAAGGCAGGATACACAATGAGATAATATGGGCAAAAATACTTAGAAAAAAATAAAAGTGATATTCAAATGTACAGTGGTAAAAATGATAGTATTCCTTTAAATTGCTCACCAATATTCTGTGCCTTTATCATCTATTTGATGTCCTGCTGTGTAAATCAGCTCTCTTAGGGGACAATTCTTGCTGTTGGATGATTGGCAGGATTTGCTGCTCCTGGTGATATATATATAATAGTAAGACTAGTTAGCTCATTTCTTACTATAAATGCAAAATCATGTTTCACCATTAGGATTTTAGTGTATGTCATGAAAAGGAAAACACATATTATCAATAATTAAATGAACTTATTTACAAAACAGAAACAGACCAACAGAGAATGAATTTCTGGTTGCTGAGCGGGTGGTGGTGGTGGGGAAGATGGAGGGAAGGGAGAGTTAGAGAGTTTGGGAAGGACATGTGCACACTGTTATATTTTAAATGGATAACCACCAAGGACCTACTGTATAGCACATGGAACTTGGCTCAATGTTATATGGCAGCCTGTATGGGAGAGGTGTTTGAGGGAGAATGCAGACATGACTATGCATGCTAAGTCCCTTCACTATTCACCTGAAACTATGACAACATTGTTAATTAGATTTACCCCAATACAAAATAAAAAGCTTTGGGAAAAACACTATCCTAAGTGTTTATGGTGGTGCCTTGCAATATTTATATAATGTTAATAAGACCATTTTAAACATGTTTTAAGATTTAAAAGCTATCTTTCATTACTTAAATTTTTTACTTGACATAATTCTCATCTTACAGGAAAAAATAATACAGTGATTTCCAGTTTCACACCAGATCCTCAAATATGGATCACACTGCTTTATTCTTCTTTGTGTGTGTAATCTTTTCCTGAACTATCAGAGGGTAAGTTACATACACGATGCTACCTTTAACCCTAAATACTTCAAGGATAAGTATTAATTGAAATGAATATCCACATAGTCCCAAATTAGGATATTATCTTACAGAATCACACATAATTATAATTAGCAAATTAATATTGATATGATACTATTATCTAATATCCAGGCCTTATTCATATCTCACCACTTTTTCCATTAGTGTCTTTTATAGCAAAAGAAAAACCCGGGGTAGTTTTTTGCTTTCATTTGTCACTCTACCCATTTTTGATCTGAAACACTTCATCAGCTTTTATTTGTCTTTTATGACATTGATATTTTGAAGAGCATAGATCTTGTAGATTATGCCTCAAGTTGAGAATAATCATTTTAAAAGTAAAAGCAAAGGTAACACAATGTAACACACTTATTCCAAAGAAGGGTAAACGATTTACTGAAGGCCACACCTTCTTTTCAATGCCCCTCACACACTTCGGTTTTCTAAATCAATTGTCGTCATAGACAGGACTTTCAGACGTAGATCTCATTTGAAGGTCATAAAAAGAAAAGACTGACATGTGCCTTTAATTGTCGTGGTCAAATTCCAATTAGATGGGTTAATAGCTTTGTGAGGGGTTGGCCATCCCTTGCAAGAAAGAAATCAAACTATGAAAAAGGGTTCAGTGTTCACTAGTGGCTCCCTCATCACTGGGACTATTCAGCTCCCGTGGGCTGCTTATCAGTTTCAGTAACCTTTTCACATTTCCTAATAACAAGACCCCAGGCACTGGATGGCACCGCGTCCTGCCCTGCAGCTCTCCCGCCGGCACCCCTGGTTTCAGCCTTCCTTCCCATCGTGGTCGGTAGCGATGGAAAATGAGCGTTCCGTCCACCTGGGAGAAGGAGAAGTATGCAAGCATCAGAGGGCGCATAGCAGGCAAGTCCTGTGTGAATGGTTTAGCACATACCTCAGTCCAGTCTAGCCCTTAGGTGCTTAGTACTCTCAACTTCTGTCTGCATATTTCACCCCGGGGGGAAGATTCTCCTGCAGGCCTCTGAGGGTGACCAGCAACTGGGGGCTCAGCATCCACCATACCCAGCAAAAATTAATAGAAGAACAAAGGGCAGACAGAATCTGTCCGGGTGGCAGAGCCTGTAGGACACCCCTCCCTTCTTACTTCACTGCTGAGTAAAGTGTAAGAAGCACTAGGGAGGGGCTTCCCTGGTGGTCCAGTGATTAAGAATCTGCCTGCCAATGAAGGCGACATGGGTTTGAATCCTGATCCAGGAAGATTCANGTAGGACACCCCTCCCTCCTTACTTCACTGCTGAGTAAAGTGTAAGAAGCACTGGGGAGGGGCTTCCCTGGTGGTCCAGTGATTAAGAATCTGCCTGCCAATGCAGGCGACATGGGTTTGATTCCTGATCCAAGAGGATTCACGTGCCTCCAGGCCACTAAGCCCATAAGTCACAACCACTGAAGCCTGAATGCTCCAGAGCCCATTCCCCACAAAAGAAGCCACCACAATGAGAAGCCGCTGCTCTCTGCAGCTAGAGAAAAGCCCCCGTGCAGCCATGAAGACCTAGCACTGCCACAAACATAAATATATAAAGAACCTGGGGGTAATAGAACTAGAATGCAAAACACACACCAAATCTATGAATTGAAATAACCTGGAAGGAAATATACCAAAGTGTTGGCTGCAATTGTTTCAGTTAGCAAGAATTTTATAAAAAGAGATGTAAAAGAACCACCTAATTTTCTTTAGTTTAGAACTTTATATAAATGAGTCGCCACTGTTTCTGTTATCTAAAAATAGTGTTAGAAATAGTCTTGTAGTTCCTCAGCATTACTCAAAATATTAATGAGGTATTTTAACCAAAGAAATGGAACTTTGATATGGAGCTCCACTATGAATACACTGAAGCTCCATTAGTTACACTTCAAAGGATAAATATTTATATTATTCTACCCACTCTGTCAATTCAAGGTACTCATTAACTATTCAGGCTATTTCTCCAAATACCGTTTAGCGGATATGTATGCTTGGACAAGTAGGTTACTGGAAAAGAAGTAGGGAGTTTTTGTAGTCTTTAAATTCAATTAAGCCCATGTTTCTTATTTTTTAAAACTCTGTACATTCTCATTACCTGAAAGTCCTTTGAACCTTGTTAATTATAATAATATTATCTCATTGCTGTAGGACAACTATTAAGGCAGACCTTTCTGATCGTGCTTCCTGTAACACCAACATGGAGCTTCAGATACAAAGGAAGCAGCCAATCTAACTTGAGAAACAAGCTGTACCACACCAAAGAGATTTGCATATGGAAGGAAGTGTATTTATGTGTATATATATACCAAGTACATAGTTTAATATGATAATGTTTGAGATACTTCCAGAGAGAAATAAAGCAATGCTGTCTCTAAAAGCTTATGAGCTAAGTTAAGCCGTAGGTCATCTGTTACCAACTAATATTTCCTCTTCCTCCCTGTAAGATGATTCTGCTCTAAGTTCTCATTCAGAGTCCTTTATGCAACATCCACATAGGCAAAATGGAAACATGGTCAGTGAAGATCACCAGCCTTCAGACTGATAGGCTAGAAAATGATACTCATGCAAATTTTAATGCTGACCTTGTAAATCACATCAAAGCCACATCCCAAGGCTCAGTGTTCAGAGCTGTAAAGTTAGGGTAAGACTTGTCATTGGGCACAGTGGGTTGTTATATGATTTAAATGAGACCAGTTACATAAAAGCACTATCAATTAATGAGGTAAGATATATTTCCCTTTATGCACAATTGGAGATATACTTAATTTTCTGTTTCTTAAAGTCCAAAGGATTAAAGTACATAACATAATGAAAATAAAATTATAAAAACAATGTGCTGTGCAATGATATCACAAGCCACGTGTGTTTTCTTTTAAGAGTCATGTAGAATATGGGATCCTTGCTGCCAGATCTCTGTGTGATGACCACAGAAGCGTCAGTGGCTTTCGAAGGAAGCTCTGCCATCTCCCTTGCTGGTCTGCACAAAAGAGAAATGAAAATTTCCTTTTGGAGGAGAGAATTACATTTCTGATTCGGACCTACAACTACATCTGCCAGACTCTCTCCTTCCTCACTTTTCCCACCTCAATACACAGTAACTTCAACAACTGAAGCCCGAGAATCATGGGTTCCTCTCTTTTTCACACACTCTGCATCTAAGTCTTCCACAAATTCTGGCAGTAATCTACAGTATATCCTCCATAAAAAGCCACAATGATGCTTTAAAATCAAATCATTCCTCTGCTTATAACCCTCTGATGGTTTCCTGTCTGACTCAGAATAAAAGCCAGAAAGCTGGTAATGGCCCCCTTGGTCTGGCCTCCACATTCTCCAGCCCATCTGCTACCACTCCTGGGGGTTGCTCCCTGCTCTGCAGCCGCACTGCCCTTCTTGCTGTTCCTGAACTGAACATGCTCGTGCCTCAGGGCCTTTGCACCAGGGGTTCCCTCTGCTTAGAAAGCTCTGTCCCTGAATATTTCCATGACTCGCTCCATACCTCCTTGCACTCTTAACTCAAAGCCTTCCATGACTAAACTCCATACCTTCTTTCTTGTTTGCTTTCTTTCATTAAATTTGCTTTTGGCTACATTGGGTCTTCCTTGCTGCTCAGGGGTTTTCTCTAGTTGCAGCGACCTGGGGCTACTCTCTGTTTCCAGTTTGCAGACTTCCCATTATGGTGGGTTTTTTTTGTTGAAGAACAGAGACTCTAGGGTGTGTGGGCTTCAGTAATTTGGCACTTGGGCTTAGTTGCCTTGTGGTGGGTGGGATCCTCCTGAACCAAGGAGTGAACTCGCGTACCCTGTATTGGCAGGCAGATTCTGTGTCACTGGACCCCCTGGGAAGCCCTTTCTTGCTTTCTTGTTTGGCATAGCACCTCTTGCCATCAAGCATATTTTCTTAATATAATTTGCTGGTTTGTTCTTTCAGTTGCCTGACTCCTCCCTCCTCTCCCTGTCTTCCCTCTAACTGCTCCAAATAGAATGTAAGCTCCCTGGAGCAGGGGCTTTTGTTTTGCTCACTGAAATATCCTCAGCTGTTAGAAAGTACTTGTCGGAGAGGAGATACTCATTAATTACATGTGTGTTGGGGGCCCTCAAGACCACTCCCAGGTCTGTGATTTTCTGGAATGACTGGCAGCACTCACAGCTGAGACTGCTTACGGAGAAAGGCTACCTGGTGCGTTCAGTATGAGAAAAAAACACAGGGCATGAAGTTTAGGGAAACCAGATAGGAGCTTCCCAGNAGGGTCAGGAAGTGTAATAGCTTTAGCATAATATCTTTATTTTATTTGATTTTTGCTTTTTGAGTGCTCAATCCTTAGCAAAGTACCTAGCATAAACAAAGAGCTACATAAATATTTGCTTAGTTCATAAATATACTACCATAAATATTTAAAATGGTTCTGTTTTATGGCCATGTAAGTAAAAGTAAACTTCTATTTGAGATAATTTGTGACAGATGCTGAATACAATTTGAAGACTGGTTATTATAGCTATTGGGATAAAACAGGTTAAAATATTTTTATTGAATCTTATTTTGGTCTGTTGGAATTGTAAATAAATAGTTGGCATGTATTGCTTTTGTTTCCTCGAGTTAAAAGGAGAGGGGGAAACACATGTGCGTGCAAACACCCTTAAAAACTGTCTGGAGTTGTGTAAATTTGGGGAAGGAGACTTGCTTGCAGCAGCCTCCTGCAAAANGCTATTATAGCTATTGGGATAAAACAGGTTAAAATATTTTTATTGGCTCTTATTTCGGTCTGTTGGAATTGTAAATAAATAGTTGGCATGTATTGCTTTTGTTTCCTCGAGCTAAAAGGAGAGGGGGAAACACATGTGCGTGCAAACACCCTTAAAAACTGTCTGGAGTTGTGTAAGTTTGGGGAAGGAGACTTGCTTGCAGCAGCCTTCTAAAATGTGAGACTTTCACAGTAATGGTGAGATTGTGGAGAGATTTCTCAGGACAGAATCCTCAAGGAAACTTAAGCCAAATCGTTTTGCAAGTTGTAAAGACCAGTGAGAGTAAAGCTGGTTTACTGTGATCTGAAATGAGACAAGTAGAGATTTAAATGTACTTATAGTCTTTATTTGAATATGATATCTTGTGGTTTATGAACTTTGTTCAATAAAGCTTCTTTTTGTAACTATTTTATGTTTTGCCTAATAGATATTTCTAGAGCATTATGTAAGTGAAACCTGGTAATTAACTTTTAAATTCTGATGAAAATTAGCATGGTTTTACACATACATAGACATTTTGGTTTGGCCAAAACATTCATTTGGGTTTTTCTGTAAGATGTTACTGAAAAACTTGAACAACAGTTTTGGCTAACCCAATATATACTTATGTGCCTACATACATACATGTGTGTGTATTTTAACATCCCATGATAGTTAAAAATGTTTACTTAATCCTACCTTGTTCGAAAAATCCAAATATTATGACAGCAGAGAGTAAAACAGTCTCTCCTGAGGGGTAACATTAACCCCTTCTCATGAAGGTAAACTCCACTCTGGTTCACAGTTGTGGCCTTGTGGCTGATACAGTTATTACTATTTTAATCTTCAAGAGTGAAAAGAATCAGTCTTATGAAAAATATAATGCAAACACACAAAAATGTAATGTGAAGAAACACTTAAGAGTTCTGCAATTTTTCATAGAGTGACTATCTCTGAAATATTATTGTGGAAGTTCTCCTATGCAAATATTGGTTCAGCAAGTAAAGGAAACTTGGAAGGTGTATTTCTAGATATAAGACTTGAAAATGAATGCTGAACTGTTTTTCTAGGCTATAGCACAACTAGACATTCCCAGTTTTAGCACTGAGTCTGATCTTAGAGGCCCAGACATAATTTTCACCGTGCAGACTGGGTCCAGATATTTAAAGCCGTTTGCGTAAGATCACACAACAAATTTGGGGGCCAGCAGAAGAACTCTTGGCTTCCACTCCTAGAATTTTCTCCAGGATATTCTACTGCTTCCTTTAGTCTCTATGGAAAGGAATTCAAATATTAATTATCTACTATGTATACAATAGCAAGGAAGTTCTAAATTACTGTAGCTTTCATCAGAAAGTGAACTTATGCCTCTTACATAAGTGGGTCAGGCTTTCCTATGTGCTGCCATTTTTAGGTTGTACTCAAAGAGTAAACAGTTGGGGAAACTATATCTTCCTTGGATTTGCCATGGAAACTGGTACTCTCCAAATGTCCACTGAAACTCAGACGACGTGAATATAAAGGCTGCATTTTGGCAGAAGAATCCTGGAACTCTGGTGGGGGAATCTATATTTTTCTCAAACAAATACCAATTTGTAACAGACTTCTTTCCCTCCTTTAGTTGGCTGACCTTCCTGAGTTAGCTGAAGCCTGTGACCCTAGCATAAACAGCTGGTCCAGGCCACTTGAATTTAGAATGGTAGCTTTAATTTACTTGCAAATGCTCTATTAAAGCCTAAAGGATGTTAGTGGCATATTGCAATAAATTCTTAAAAACTGGTTGCTTGCGCTTGGGGATTCTCAGTGACTCCATAAACAGAAACTGGTGGCCCCCTCTCTCTGGGGCAGACCAATGTGACACAGCAGTCACCCCGTCAGAGCCACAGCCAGGGCCTGTTGCAGGAGCGCTGCGTGTTTTCTGAGATGTGCCTGCAGTGACATTTCCCTCTCACCCCCTTGCATGCTCAGTGCCCCTCTACAAAGCAGCGAGAAACAGAATCTCTAGTCCACTCCTTGCTGGGGACCTAATGGCTGGTGGCATTGAAAGTTTGCTTGTGTTTCCCTTGTACCTGGTGAGTACAAGCCCCTTCTTTGAGCACAACCTTAGCAGTGTAGCAAAATGTGAACCTATTTCTAGCTTCACCTGTAAATGAGAAAATGAGTCTTTTATTTTTTTTAAATCTATTTACTTATGTATTTGACTGTGCTGGATCTTAGCTGNAAGAAACACTTAAGAGTTCTGCAATTTTTCATAGAGTGACTATCTCTGAAATATTATTGTGGAAGTTCTCCTATGCAAATATTGGTTCAGCAAGTAAAGGAAACTTGGAAGGTGTATTTCTAGATATAAGACTTGAAAATGAATGCTGAACTGTTTTTCTAGGCTATAGCACAACTAGACATTCCCAGTTTTAGCACTGAGTCTGATCTTAGAGGCCCAGACATAATTTTCACCGTGCAGACTGGGTCCAGATATTTAAAGCCGTTTGCGTAAGATCACACAACAAATTTGGGGGCCAGCAGAAGAACTCTTGGCTTCCACTCCTAGAATTTTCTCCAGGATATTCTACTGCTTCCTTTAGTCTCTATGGAAAGGAATTCAAATATTAATTATCTACTATGTATACATTAGCAAGGAAGTTCTAAATTACTGTAGCTTTCATCAGAAAGTGAACTTATGCCTCTTACATAAGTGGGTCAGGCTTTCCTATGTGCTGCCATTTTTAGGTTGTACTCAAAGAGTAAACAGTTGGGGAAACTATATCTTCCTTGGATTTGCCATGGAAACTGGTACTCTCCAAATGTCCACTGAAACTCAGACGACGTGAATATAAAGGCTGCATTTTGGCAGAAGAATCCTGGAACTCTGGTGGGGGAATCTATATTTTTCTCAAACAAATACCAATTTGTAACAGACTTCTTTCCCTCCTTTAGTTGGCTGACCTTCCTGAGTTAGCTGAAGCCTGTGACCCTAGCATAAACAGCTGGTCCAGGCCACTTGAATTTAGAATGGTAGCTTTAATTTACTTGCAAATGCTCTATTAAAGCCTAAAGGATGTTAGTGGCATATTGCAATAAATTCTTAAAAACTGGTTGCTTGCGCTTGGGGATTCTCAGTGACTCCATAAACAGAAACTGGTGGTCCCCTCTCTCTGGGGCAGACCAATGTGACACAGCAGTCACCCCGTCAGAGCCACAGCCAGGGCCTGTTGCAGGAGCGCTGCGTGTTTTCTGAGATGTGCCTGCAGTGACATTTCCCTCTCACCCCCTTGCATGCTCAGTGCCCCTCTACAAAGCAGCGAGAAACAGAATCTCTAGTCCACTCCTTGCTGGGGACCTAATGGCTNTGCGTGTTTTCTGAGATGTGCCTGCAGTGACATTTCCCTCTCACCCCCTTGCATGCTCAGTGCCCCTCTACAAAGCAGCGAGAAACAGAATCTCTAGTCCACTCCTTGCTGGGGACCTAATGGCTGGTGGCATTGAAAGTTTGCTTGTGTTTCCCTTGTACCTGGTGAGTACAAGCCCCTTCTTTGAGCACAACCTTAGCAGTGTAGCAAAATGTGAACCTATTTCTAGCTTCACCTGTAAATGAGAAAATGAGTCTTTTATTTTTTTTAAATCTATTTACTTATGTATTTGACTGTGCTGGATCTTAGCTGTGGCTCGCAGGGTCCTCCATCTTCACTGAAGCACACAGGATCTTCAGTTCTGGCATGTGGGATCCAGCTCCCCGACCAGGGATTGAACCCGTGCCCTTGCATTGGGAGTGCAGTGTGTTCGCCACTGTATCACCAGGGAAATCCCTGAAAATGAGCCTCTTGTTACAAAGGTTCGGTGTGTTTCGGAACAAACCTCTGGTTTCATGTTAGGATCAATCCCATTTCTCCTCCTACCCTATCAGCTCAGGCTAGTACCTTTCCAACAAAAAATTGTTATAATCCAAACATGGAGAAGGAAATGGCAACCCACTCCAGTATTCCTGCCCGGAAAACCCATGGACAGAGGAGCCTGGCGGGCTACAGTCCGTGGNAAAAAAAAAAAAAAAAAAAAAAAGAATAAAGAGAGACCAGTGGTGATATTTTTGCATATCTTTTTTCTGGTGACATTTTAAATGACACATTACATTTTCTGTGAAATGTAAATGATTTAGCTGGAGCACTTAAAAGTAATGAGCCAAGAGGCTCCCTTGTCAGTGAATGCATGTAAAACAAGTAAGTCTAAAACTACATTGAACATTTTGGGGGGCTCTGTGCTTTTGCTGTAGTGAAACGGTCTGGTACCTCTCATGGAACTCCTAGTTTGGCCTTAAAGAGCCATCAACTTGATCCAAGCTAAAACACAGGCTTTTGAGCTTTGCAGGATGGCCAGTGAAGTCAAGAAGTTGAAGCCATGTGTATAGATATACAGATTGTACACCTCTGGGCTTGTCTAAGAAGCAGCCAGCTCTAAACAGTGAGAGGCAGAACAGGTGTCTCTGAGTGGTCCAGCACATGCGGGGAGACCCCCTGCATATTTAATCAGGCATGCACTTATGCATGGATGTGCATAAGTAGATCCTGGACTCTCCAGGCAAGAACACTGGAGTGGGTTGCCATTTCCTTCTCCAATGCATGAACGTGAAAGGTGAAAGGGAAGTTGCTCAGTCGTGTCCGACTCCTAGCGACCCCATGGACTGCAGCCCACCAGGCTCCTCCATCCATGGGATTCTCCAAGCAAGAGTACCAGAGTGGGTTGCCAGTGCCTTCTCCAAGATCCTCCACGTAGAGAAGAGCAAACCACAGCTGTAAGCAAGACTTGTGCACCCACCACTGGTATCAGCTTGCTGATTTTCCCGTTCATGCTAATAGCCCTGAGATCATGCCTTCTGCCTTCTTACCCAGTCTTCAGAGTTTGGTTGTGGTCTTTGTTCAGTCACTTTGCCTCTTATCTGAAGCTGCCACAGGGCTGTGGAAGATCCTCTAGGACTTTTCTGAGGTCTTAAATGACCTTCAAAATTTGTATAAATCAGCCTCATCTTTTTTTCCCTATAGGAATAACAAAAAAAGCCTTAACAAAATTATTTCTCATCTATTTCAAAATCATAGCTGATGTGCAGGACATTCTAGAGCCAGTTGGTATGGACCTCACAGATTACTCAGAAATGTTCTAAGCACGTATTACAAATTGAGGAGGGTTTGTTAACCCCTTAATGGTAGCATGTATGTCAGTTTATCTTCTCAACTGAAATAAAATAAATAAGCCTATTTATACCAAAGGCCAGATTGTTCATTTTTTTAAAAATATTTTGGAATACTAGCCTCATCTAGTTTTGGTGGTAAATTGGATGTGGTTGGGGCTTATCATTCAAGTGTCTCTGAAAGTGGCATAGAAATAGCTCACAATGACATGCTTGTGTCTTTGAGGATGGTCAAGATAATTTCACAGGTCTCAGTTCACTGAGGCCAAGACAATCTTTCCCCAGAATGTTTGTAGTCATATTTCCCAGCTGGTTGGTGGACTTCCCAGATGGCTCAGTGGTAAAGAGTCTGACTGCCAAAGCAGGAGACACAGGTTCAATTCCCGGCTCAGGAAGATCCCCTGGAGTAGGAAATTGGAACCTGCCCTAGTATTCTTGCCTGGAAAATTCCATAGACAGAAGAGCCTGGCAGATTAGTTGGGCTAGTCCATGTGGTTAGCAAAGAGCTGAAGAAGACTGCGCATACATGCCCTCCTGGCCCATAAGGCTATATTGCTGAGAGTCCATTGTCGGCCTGGCAGTCCACACGTNCCGGCTCAGGAAGATCCCCTGGAGTAGGAAATTGGAACCTGCCCTAGTATTCTTGCCTGGAAAATTCCATGGACAGAAGAGCCTGGCAGATTAGTTGGGCTAGTCCATGTGGTTAGCAAAGAGCTGGAGAAGACTGCGCATACATGCCCTCCTGGCCCATAAGGCTATATTGCTGAGAGTCCATTGTCGGCCTGGCAGTCCACACGTTTGCACAGAAAATACTTGGAATAGAAGCGATGCCGATGATAATAGCGTGTGCCCTCCAGGCGTTGGAAGGCAACAGCTGAAAGAGAATCGAAACCTTCTGAGCTGAGCTCCAGAGT
Source organism: Raphicerus campestris (assembly GCA_006410735.1). NCBI lineage: Eukaryota > Metazoa > Chordata > Mammalia > Artiodactyla > Bovidae > Raphicerus > Raphicerus campestris. The sequence goes on along the minus strand of SJYW01050518.1, from coordinate 95,446 downwards.
TCTTTGAAAGGTAGCCCTCTTGGTCAGCATATATGAAAGGGCCTCAGGCTGCTAGCAGCTGGTTTTGTTGCGACTGATGATATCTGCTAATAGAGATTTAGGTGGAAGGCTGACTAGTTCTCTTGTGACACCAAGGTAAGGTGCCTAAACATATTTACAGTTGTTTTGTCAACAGTACCTTAAATTTAAGTGTGGGGTGGGGGGGTGGTGTGTGTGTGTGGAGGGATGATCACCTGCCCCTCCCCTGGATTCAAGTTAAGCGCATGACCTGTTCTTCTATCAACCCTAAGAGCCTGCAGCTCCCACTCAAGCTGGTAAGTCCTTAAGACAAATAAGGGTCATTTTCCTTCTAACTCTGCACCTTAAATTTAATGCGATCACAAGAAATGTCATTTTAAAGATCTTGGAAATTGATTAAGTCTTTCAGTCTTTTATGTTTTAGGACCATACGACATTATATTTGACTGAACAGATTCTTTGTATGGCTTTGTCTGACTTTAAAATTACAACTTATAAGGTCATTCTACTAATAATTTCCTTCAGTCAGAAACATCCTCTAACTCAGGGGTCCCCAACCTCTAGGATCTAGTGTCTGGTGATCTGAGGTGGAGCTGACGTACTAATAAAAGAAATAAAGTGCACAAAAAATGTAATGTGCTTGAATTATCCTGAAAACATCCCCACCACCCTGCTCCATGAAAAAAACTGTCTTTCCAGAGACCAGTTCCTGGTGTCCAAAAGGTTGGGGACCATTGCATCTGATGTGTTTACAAGTTCCTCTTTCTTTCATTGATGCAGTAAGTAATACCAATATGATTAAACAATACTCAATAGGAATATTGACTTCCCTGGTGGCTCAGATGGTAAAGAAACCACCTGCAATGCAGGAGACTAGGTTCGACCCATGGCTTGGGAAGATCCCCTGGAGGAGGGCATGGCAACCCACTCCATGGGTTGAATCCACTCCATGGAGAATCCCATGGACAGAGGAGCCTGGTGGGCTACAGTCCATGGGGTCACAAAGAGTCAAACACGACTGAGTGACTAAGCATGATGATGAATAGGAATATTAGTTTGAGAAATATGAATCTGTTAAGGTCACAGATGATAATTTTACATGGTTTAATCTAATTCATTTATTCTACAAGGTGAAAAACATTTTTTAATTGTATGGTTAAGGTCAGTTTTTTCCCAGCCTCAGAATACATATAAAGGTGCCTACCTTTGACTGAAGGCTATGGTTTTTCCAGTAGTCATGTATGGATGTGAGAGTTGGGCTGTGAAGAAGGCTAAGCGCCAAAGAGCTGATGCTTTTGAACTGTGGTGTTGGAGAAGACTCTTGAGAGTCCCTTGGACTGCAAGGAGATCCAACCAGTCCATTCTAAAGGAGATCAACCCTGGGATTTCTTTGGAAGGAATGATGCTAAAGCTGAAACTCCAGTACTTTGGCCACCTCATGCAAAGAGTTGACTCATTGGAAAAGACTTTGATGTTGGGAGGGATTGGGGCAGGAGGAGAAGGGGACAACAGAGGATGAGATGGCTGGATGGCATCGCTGACTCAGTGGACGTGAGTCTGAGTGAACTCTGGGAGTTGATGATGGACAGGGAGGCCTGGCATGCTGCGATTCATGGGGTCGAAAGAGTCGGACATGACTAAGCGACTGAACTGAATTGAACTGAACCTTTGCCTAAAAGCAAAGGAAATGCAAGTTTTTTTTTTTAGGGTCATCCACACCCAGACCCTTTAGATCCAAGGTCAAGTTGTGAAATGGACAAAAATGATCCTTCCTGATGGCCAGGATCCTTTAAAGTCCAGCACTCCTCTGACCTTGTGTTGAGCGCCTGACCTTGCTTCGCCTGGATACACAGACCTTTGGCCTACCTTGGACTGGTGTTATCGATATCCACTAGACAGCACTCTGGGTGATTTTCCATTCACATCAGCTGCTTCTCACATCTGCCCTGTTGAGGGACTTTGCTCTGTGTTAATGAAATTGATTGCAACACAAATTCAGAAAATCCTGGAAGGAAAACCTTATTTCTATTGAACAAAGTTCTGGTCCCAAGTTCTAGTCAGCTGTACAAAGTGAACAATTCCTATACTAATCTGGACAATTGCTTCTGTTTGCCCAACGTATCTGGCCAGAGTTCATCTAGTGCTTGTGAAATGCCTCACTGTGGAAACCTCTGCTCGAACATGTTAGCCACAGAAGGTTCTGCTAAGTCCTCACAGACCTCTGTATGCCGGGTTGTTGCTCCCTCTTCTGGTTCCTCCTCCTGGCCCGTGGTCCCTCAAAAGGCTCTGGTAGGGCCCCTGGAGGCTGCCTCGCCCGATCAGTCATGCCTACTAGGCTTCTGCTCATAACAATGCCACCATGGTTGCAGGTGACCTTGGATCCTAGTGACCGAGCCAGCAGACCCAGAACTGGCCCCTGCCTGATCCCAGGGTGCCAAGATCTGATGTGGTTACAAAGTTGTGACATGTCTGTCACACTACTGTCACTCACTCACATGACTTCAGTAGTGTCTCGCTCCTCAGGCCATGTTGCTAATGTAGAAAGAAACTCAGGGTAGGGATATAGTATAGTAAGTACTTCAGAAATAACAATGGCACAATGAGAAGAGCAGTTACCCTCCTCTTTCCCCATCATAAAGGGATTGAACAGTTTCCAAAATCAATGGACCTAGTTTATTCATGAGAACTACACTCCGCCTCCCCCAACACAGAGTTGGTTTTGTTTCTTTAGAGAAGAATTCTAAATAAAGGAAAACTTTATTGTAATAGTCTACACTTGCGCCTGGAACTTTCCATTTCTTATTTTAGAAAATTTGCCATTTCCAAAAATAAGTGGAACGGAGACTAACATTAATTTCCTAATCACTTTCCATTTAAGGTAATTTTGAGCTCTCTACCAGCAACAAGTTATTATGTATAATAAGAAGACACATTGTTTATAGTGTATTTTCCACTGAAAAGCTCAAAACAGTGTACAGACATGATCTCATTTGGTTTTGTAACAGTCTACAAGATAAGACTGAAACAGACTCTATTTTCTTTTGAGATATTTAGGTAACAGATAATGAAGAAATCAAATTGACACCCCCACACCGAATCACTCTATTACTTACATATTGGAAACAAGAATCTTCATTTTGACTCCAAACTTCTTAGTTTACATTGGCTAACCAAATTTGCAAGTGGCTGAACATCAAACTACCACGGCAGCCAACTTAAATTACAATAATTCAGTGTAAATAAAGGGGCCATGAGTAATATCTGTGGAGCAGCAGCAAACGTTTGTACTCAGTTTGAAAACATCACCATATTATGTTGAGTACAGGATATATAGAAAAGCTACAGTGACATTATAAATTAATTCTTTATCACGAAAGAGGGCGGTCTACGAGCCACTGCCATGAGGGTTGACACTCTCCCTTTTGTATCTAATAATGGCTTTGCGTTTTACTAAGTATTTTCTGAACACCCACTGCAGACTATGAAGCTTCCCTGGTGGCTCAGCAGTAAAGAATCTGCCTGCCATGCAGAAGATGCAGGAGACTCAGGTTCAATCTTTGGGTTGGGAAGATCCCCTGGAGAAGGAAATGACAGTCCACTCTAGTATACTTGCCTGAAAAATCCCATAGACAGAGGAGCCTCATGGGCTACAGTCTGTGGGGCCTCAAAGAGCCACAACTGAGCACTCACCATCAGACATCCGCTATAGACTGTAGTTATCTTGGGCTGCGCCTGAATACAGTGCTGATGCTAGGCATCACGGTCGTACAACAGAAGTGAGGACTCCCTCTAGGTTTACAGGTTAACTAGATGATAACCAGAGTCACGGGAGTGTTCAAAGGGCTTCTCCACCTGCATATGCAACCCCTGTCTGTGTAGAGATAAAGCTCTGAATGTAGCTGACCTGCAGTGTTCATTGAACCCTATGATAGTAGAGCTTGGTGGCGATAGGCACCGAATCTGATAGGCTGCCTGGGTTCAGATTCCAGCTCCACTGCCTCCCAGATACAGGGCTTTGAGCAAGTTAACTCCAGGTTTCTCATCTGCAAAATGGGGAGAGTAATACCTGCCTGAGAGGATGAATGTGAGTTATTAAGTACAAAGCAGTTAGAATAACACCTTGTCTAGAGTAAGTGCTGTGTATGTGTTAGCCATACTCTTGTGATTGTTATTATTACTGCTACTATTTATCGTTTGGGACAAAGGGCAGTTTCACTAGCGAGTGAGTTATTCTCTCAGACGACACAATGCAAGGCTGGTCTGGAGTGAACAGGTTGAGAGAGACAGGCAAGACTGCAAAGCAGACAGTAAAGGTATGTGGCAAACGGAGTGATGGAAATAACAGAGGCGTGTTCCGAGTTCCCCGAGGCAAAGCAGTTGAAGGACGAGCTCTTCAAAACAGCGAAGATTTCAACCAAAGCTGACTGAGGCTTCTACATGAGAGGATCCTGGTTTAAAAAAGTAGAAGGTACATATACAGATAGATGGGCTTTAAAAGTGGCTCAGTGGTAAAGAACTCGCCTGCCAATGCAGGTGACGCAGAAGACTCGGGTTCAGTCCCTGGGTTGGGAAGATCCCCTGAAGATGGCATGGCATGGCAACCCACTCTGGTATTCTTACTGGGATAATCTCATGGACAAAAGAGCCTGACAGGCTACACCCCATGGGGTCACAGAGTCGGACACGACTGAAGCACGCACACACACACACACTCACAATACAGATAGTAGTGTTCTGCAGTAAAGTGAAGAAGTGAAGTCGCTCAGTCGTGTCCGACTCTTTGCGACCCCATGGGCTGTAGCCTACCACCCTCCACTGTCCATGGGATTTTCCAGGCAATAGTCCTGGAGTGGATTGCCATTTCCTTCTCCAGTGGATCTTCCCAACCCAGGGATCGAACCCGGGTCTGCCACATTGTAGACAGACGCTTTACCATCTGAGCCACCAGGGAAGTCCATTTTGCAGTAAGAAGGCTTTCAAATAGCTGGATTACCTTAGATAAGTCATTAAAAAATGCTATGTTTATTTTTCCTCATGGGCACAATGGAAGGTTTCTATATACTTGAAGCATTATAACTGATAAGCGAAGCTTGGAGATACTTCACATGAAAAACACTTAATACAATTTGAGGCATGCATGAATACATATACTCATCTATACTCAGATTTGAGGAGAAACAGCCTTCTGGAGGATTCTATGTCTACTTTATATCTCATTTTAGCATACCTATGTGAAAAAACCACATGTTGTAAGATGGTGGCCATACAAAGATGACACTGCCAAAGTCCACACTTAAGGAATTCACAGTCAAGAGAGACAGAGAAAGGGCGTCTGTCAAACAAAAAGCTCACTTCTGTTTAATTCTCCTTGAGGCAAGGTGTGAAGGACTGGTTGGAACGGTAGGAACAAGATATAGATAAGCCCAATCAAGTTAGCACTTGACTGTGCACCTTAGGTAAATAAATACTCTGATTTGACTCAGCCTATCAGCTCGGCTCACAACAAACTGTGGAAAATTCTTAAAGAGATAGGAATACCAGAACACCTTACCTGCCTCCTGAGAAATCTGTATACCGGTCAGGAAGCAACAGTTAGAACTGGACGTGGAACAACAGACTGGTCCCAAATTGGGAAAGGAGTACATCAAGACTGTGTATTGTCACTCTGCTTATTTAACTTATATGCAAAGTAAGTACATCATGAGAAATGCTGGGCTGGATGAAGCATAAGCCAGAATCAAGATTGCCAGGAAAAATATCAATAACCTCAGATATGCAGATGACACTACCCTTATAGCAGAAAGTGAAGAAGAACTAAAGAGCCTCTTGATGAAAGTGAAAGAAGAGAGTGAAAAAGCTGGCTTAAAACTCAACAT
>SJYW01050518.1:77488-88408 GCA_006410735.1 Raphicerus campestris | reverse complement strand
CCACCTGCAGTGTAGGAGACTAGGTTCGACCCATGGCTTGGGAAGATCCCCTGGAGGAGGGCATAGCAACCCACTCCATGGGTTGAATCCACTCCATGGAGAATCCCATGGACAGAGGAGCCTGGTGGGCTACAGTCCATGGGGTCACAAAGAGTCAAACACGACTGAGTGACTAAGCATGATGATGAATAGGAATATTAGTTTGAGCAATATGAATCTGTTAAGGTCACAGATGATAATTTTACATGGTTTAATCTAATTCATTTATTCTACAAGGTGAAAAACATTTTTTAATTGTATGGTTAAGGCCAGTTTTTTCCCAGCCTCAGAATACATATAAAGGTGTCTACCTTTGACTGAAGGCTATGGTTTTTCCAGTAGTCATGTATGGATGTGAGAGTTGGACTGTGAAGAAGGCTGAGCGCCAAAGAGCTGATGCTTTTGAACTGTGGTGTTGGAGAAGACTCCTGAGAGTCCCTTGGACTGCAAGGAGATCCAACCAGTCCATTCTGAAGGAGATCAACCCTGGGATTTCTTTGGAAGGAATGATGCTAAAGCTGAAACTCCAGTACTTTGGCCACCTCATGCAAAGAGTTGACTCATTGGAAAAGACTCTGATGCTGGGAGGGATTGGGGGCAGGAAGAGAAGGGGACGACCGAGGATGAGGTGGCTCGATGGCATCACTAACTTGATGGACGTGAGTCTGAGTGAACTCTGGGAGTTGGTGATGGACAGGGAGGCCTGGCGTGCTGCGATTCATGGGGTCACAAAGAGTCGGACACAACTGAGCGACTGAACTGAATTGAACTGAACCTTTGCCTAAAAGCAAAGGAAATGCAAGGTTTTTTTTTTAGGGTCATCCACACCCAGACCCTTTAGATCCAAGGTCAAATTGTGAAATGGACAAAAATGATCCTTCCTGATGGCCAGGATCCTTTAAAGTCCAGCACTCCTCTGACCTTGTGTTGAGCGCCTGACCTTGCTTCGCCTGGATACACAGACCTTTGGCCTACCTTGGACTGGTGTTATTGATATCCACTAGACAGCACTCTGGGTGATTTTCCATTCACATCAGCTGCTTCTCACATCTGCCCTGTTGAGGGACTTTGCTCTGTGTTAATGAAATTGATTGCAACACAAATTCAGAAAATCCTGGAAGGAAAACCTTATTTCTATTGAACAAAGTTCTGGTCCCAAGTTCTAGTCAGCTGGACAAAGTGAACAATTCCTATACTAATCTGGACAATTGCTTCTGTTTGCCCAACGTATCTGGCCAGAGTTCATCTAGTGCTTGTGAAATGCCTCACTGTGGAAACCTCTGCTCGAACATGTTAGCCACAGAAGGTTCTGCTAAGTCCTCACAGACCTCTGTATGCCGGGTTGTTGCTCCCTCTTCCGGTTCCTCCTCCTGGGCCGTGGTCCCTCAAAAGGCTCTGGTAGGGCCCCTGGAGGCTGCCTCGCCCGATCAGTCATGCCTACTAGGCTTCTGCTCATAACAATGCCACCATGGTTGCAGGTGACCTTGGATCCTAGTGACCGAGCCAGCAGACCCAGAACTGGCCCCTGCCTGATCCCAGGGTGCCAAGATCTGATGTGGTTACAAAGTTGTGACATGTCTGTCACACTACTGTCACTCACTCACATGACTTCAGTAGTGTCTCGCTCCTCAGGCCATGTTGCTAATGTAGAAAGAAACTCAGGGTAGGGATATAGTATAGTAAGTACTTCAGAAATAACAATGGCACAATGAGAAGAGCAGTTACCCTCCTCTTTCCCCATCATAAAGGGATTGAACAGTTTCCAAAATCAATGGACCTAGTTTATTCATGAGAACTACACTCCCCCTCCCCCAACACAGAGTTGGTTTTGTTTCTTTAGAGAAGAATTCTAAATAAAGGAAAACTTTATTGTAATAGTCTACACTTGCGCCTGGAACTTTCCATTTCTTATTTTAGAAAATTTGCCATTTCCAAAAATAAGTGCAACGGAGACTAACATTAATTTCCTAATCACTTTCCATTTAAGGTAATTTTGAGCTCTCTACCAGCAACAAGTTATTATGTATAATAAGAAGACACATTGTTTATAGTGTATTTTCCACTGAAAAGCTCAAAACAGTGTACAGACATGATCTCATTTGGTTTTGTAACAGTCTACAAGATAAGACTGAAACAGACTCTATTTTCTTTTGAGATATTTAGGTAACAGATAATGAAGAAATCAAATTGACACCCCCACACCGAATCACTCTATTACTTACATATTGGAAACAAGAATCTTCATTTTGACTCCAAACTTCTTAGTTTACATTGGCTAACCAAATTTGCAAGTGGCTGAACATCAAACTACCACGGCAGCCAACTTAAATTACAATAATTCAGTGTAAATAAAGGGGCCATGAGTAATATCTGTGGAGCAGCAGCAAACATTTGTACTCAGTTTGAAAACATCACCATATTATGTTGAGTACAGGATATATAGAAAAGCTACAGTGACATTATAAATTAATTCTTTATCACGAAAGAGGGCGGTCTACGAGCCACTGCCATGAGGGTTGACACTCTCCCTTTTGTATCTAATAATGGCTTTGCGTTTTACTAAGTATTTTCTGAACACCCACTGCAGACTATGAAGCTTCCCTGGTGGCTCAGCAGTAAAGAATCTGCCTGCCATGCAGAAGATGCAGGAGACTCAGGTTCAATCTTTGGGTTGGGAAGATCCCCTGGAGAAGGAAATGACAGTCCACTCTAGTATACTTGCCTGAAAAATCCCATAGACAGAGGAGCCTCATGGGCTACAGTCTGTGGGGCCTCAAAGAGCCACAACTGAGCACTCACCATCAGATATCCGCTACAGACTGTAGTTATCTTGGGCTGCGCCTGAATACAGTGCTGATGCTAGGCATCACGATCGTACAACAGAAATGAGGACTCCCTCTAGGTTTACAGGTTAACTAGATGATAACCAGAGTCACGGGAGTGTTCAAAGGGCTTCTCCACCTGCATATGCAACCCCTGTCTGTGTAGAGATAAAGCTCTGAATGTAGCTGACCTGCAGTGTTCATTGAACCCTATGATAGTAGAGCTTGGTGGCGATAGGCACCGAATCTGATAGGCTGCCTGGGTTCAGATTCCAGCTCCACTGCCTCCCAGATACAGGGCTTTGAGCAAGTTAACTCCAGGTTTCTCATCTGCAAAATGGGGAGAGTAATACCCACCTGAGAGGATGAATGTGAGTTATTAAGTACAAAGCAGTTAGAATAACACCTTGTATAGAGTAAGTGCTGTGTATGTGTTAGCCATACTCTTGTGATTGTTATTATTATTACTACTATTTATCGTTTGGGACAAAGGGCAGTTTCACTAGCAAGTGAGTTATTCTCTCAGACGACACAATGCAAGGCTGGTCTGGAGTGAACAGGTTGAGAGAGACAGGCAAGACTGCAAAGCAGACAGTAAAGGTATGTGGCAAACGGAGTGATGGAAATAACAGAGGAGTGTTCCGAGTTCCCCGAGGCAAAGCAGTTGAAGGACGAGCTCTTCAAAACAGCGAAGATTTCAACCAAAGCTGACTGAGGCTTCTACATGAGAGGATCCTGGTTTAAAAAAGTAAAAGGTACATATACAGATAGATGGGCTTTAAAGGTGGCTCAGTGGTAAAGAACTCGCCTGCCAATGCAGGTGACGCAGAAGACTCGGGTTCAGTCCCTGGGTTGGGAAGATCNTGACAAGGACAAATGCCTGCATTTAGGCTGTGCTCGGGAAAACTGATGAGTTGCAGTACAACGGTAGAGCTGGAGAAATCACTTATTAGAAGAAGAGGGTAGAGTTGGTTAAAAATAGTTTTAGATGTCCAGAGAGCCAGAATTCGGGTGGGAGTTTGACAGTTGCCACATGTCAGCTCTTTAGAAGTTGCTTTCAAAGATGTGTTGCAGAACAGAGATTACTTTCCTATGGCAAGTTAGCTCGAGGAGAAATTTCTAGACAGAACTGTGATTTGTATTAACCTGAAGACAACCCTTACTAACAATTAGATTCTGTTTTGTGGGAGCCTCAGCCAGAATTAGAATCTGCCTAACACAATATACAGTTCATTATTTTAAAATAAAATACTATCTGAATTACTCAACACTGTGTTTTGAAATAAGTGAAGTTTCTAAATGGATTAAAAACCTAAATGTAAGACTGGATACTATAAAACTCTTAGAGGAAAACATATGCAGAACACTCTTTGACATAAACTGCCGTAATATCTTTTTGGATCCCCCCCTCCCCCACCGTAAAGTAATGAAAATAAAAATAAACAAATGGGGCCTAATTAAACTTAAAGCTTTTGCACAAAAAAGGAAGCCATAAATAAAATGGAAAGAACTCACAGAATGGGAGAAAATATTCACAAACAATACAGCTAACAAGGGATTAATCTTCAAAATATACAAACAACTCATGCAGTTCAATATCAAAGAAAACAAACAAACAACCCAATCAAAAAAATGGGCTACTGCTGCTGCTGAGTTGCGTCAGTTGTGTCCGACTCTGTGCAGATGATCTAAACAGATGTTTCTCCAAAGAACGCAAACAGTTAACCAAAGAGTTCATGGAGAATGCTCAACACTGTTAACTATTATAGAACTGCAAATCAAAACTACAGCGAGGTATCACCTCACACCAGTAAGAATAATTATCATTAAAAAGTCTATAAATAGTAAATACTGGAGAGGGTGTGGAGAAAAGAGAACCTTCCCACACTGTTGGTGGGAATGTAAACTGGTGCAGCTATTATGGTGAACAGTATGGAGGTTTCCTTAAAATCTAAAAATAGAGCTACCATGTGATCTAGCAAAACCATAATTCAAACAGATACATGCACCCCAGGGTTCACTGTAGCAGTATTTACAAGACATGAAAGCAACCTAAATGTCCACCAACAAAGGAATGGATAAAGATGTGGTACATACACACAATGGAATATTACTAAACCACACAAAAAAATAATGTTGTTTGCAACATGTGTGGACCTGTAGATAAACACACTATGTGAAGTCAGAGAAAAACAAATCTCATATAGTATCACTTATATGTGGAATCTAAAAATGACACAAATGAACTTATTTGCAAAACAGAAACAGACTTGCAGACTTAGAAAACAAATTGAAAGTTGCCAAGGGGAAAAGGTTAGGGGGAGGGATAAATTAGGAGGTTGGGATTAACATACACACCACTGTAAATAAAGCAGATAATTAATGAAGACTTGCTATGCAGTACAGGGAACTCTACTCAGTCTTCTGTAATAATCCGCATGGGAAAAGGATACATGTAAATGTACATCTGAAACTAGCACAACATTGTAAATCAACTATGAACATTTGTGTTAGTTGCTTCGTCATGTCCGACTCTGAGATTCCACGGACTACAGCCCAGCAGGCTCTTCTGTCCATGGAATTCTCCAGGCAAGAATTCCAGAGTGGGTTGCCATTGTCTTCTCCAGGAGTCCTTCCTAGCCCAGGGATCGAACCTGGGTCTTCTGCATTGCAGGCAGATTCTTTACCAAACTCTGAGCCGTCAGGGAAGACCTATACTCTAATATAAAATAAAAATTAAAGAAAAAATAGGTGAAGTTTAAGCCAGTAATATACACTAACCCAGTTTTCAATTTTTACTATAATTAGTACATTGAAGGCAAATAGTGCTGCTAAGGAGTGTTTTTGCTGTCTTGATAAATTAAGTAGCCTATCTAAATCCTTATTCATATTTAATTTGGCTAAGCAATCTGTTTCCTCATAGACGGTATCAAGGTAAAGTTCAGCTCAGTTCTTATGTGCCTTAGCAGGATTTAAATTACTGAGATTTTACTGTGGAGACTGAATCCGCACGCTGGGTTGAAATTTCTGTTGTGAACATCTAATTATCCCAGTTACAAGGATATTGCCTTTAGAATGTTAAATAACATTCACTTCATGGTTTCTTTGACTTTTGTTCAGCAAAAGATTCAAAATCGACTTCATTATATTGGGGATTTGAAGTTATATTTTAAACAATTCATGATTGACAATTTGCCCATGGGCATCTCTTTTATCTTAAAGTTAGACGTTTCCCTGAGGCCACACGAAAGCGTCAAGCGGTGTAAATAGTATTTCATCCCTGTCTGGGTCTCTTTTCTTTCTTTTTTCTCTCCCCTTCCTTTCTCCCTCCCTCCTCCCCTCTTTTCTTTCTTTCTTGCCACTTGGCCTTCCAGAATAGGAATTGTAGCTTTTTTTGAATACATTCTATAAATGCTGCTTTATAGAAAAACCAGCCTAGATACCAGAATTGGGGTGGTAATTGCCAGTTTGGGTCATCTGGTTCAGATCTTAATTATACCTTGATCAGAGCAGATTTCCTAAATAAAGATTCTCTAAATAACGTCACAGAAATTCCTGAATTGTTTACACTGCAAAACCCACCATTAGCACACGGGATAGACACAGAGAGGCCCTGATTCTTATGAACCACCCTCCACCATCAACAAGGTGAAAGCCTTTCCCAGGCGTGGCTGAGAGTCTCAGTCCAGGTTCTGATTTTGGTCCTCTCCCCTTGGCTGCTCTTCCACAATCCATCCTGGCTCAATTAATTGTACTGTTTGATTTACAAGAAACTGTTCTCTTGGTTATCTGAATAATATCTGTAAGAATTTTTCTGTCTTCCAACTACTCTGTAAGGTTGGTATCACTTCTTACTGTTGTTTACTCACTCAGTCGTGTCCAGCTCTTTTGCGACCCCATGGACTGTGGCCAGTCAGGCTCCTCTGTCCCTGGAACTTTCCAGTTAAGAGCACTAGAGCAGTTTGCCATTTCCTCCTCCAGAGGATCTTCCTGACGGAGGAATGGAACCTGCATCTCCTGCATTGGCAGGTGGATATATCATTTTTTAACGCTGAGTCACCTGGGAAGCCCTTGGTATCACTTTACCTGTGGTAAAATTGAAGTTTAGAGATAGGATCACTTATGAAAAATTACTCAGCTAGTCGGCAATAGACCAGGGAGTGGGGCCAGACATGTTTACTCTGCATCTGGGTCCTTATCCCTGTTCTATGACAACCTATAGCAGGACCAGCTGTGTACATTGTGGGGCTCAACGCAAAAGGAAAATTCAGGGTTCCTTGTTCAAAAACTGTTAGGATTTCAAGACTGCAGCAGTGGAGCGTTGAGCCAAACATGAGGCCTGGTGTGGCTGCAGAAGCTCTCTGTTCCTGAAGCTAGCAGGAGTCTATCAGGTGCACACACCCTAGCAGCCAAGGAGGCAGGCACTGCTTTTTTAACCCCTCTGGGCCCATTTCAGGGTGGGTGACATTCATTCTGTTACTGACCCTTTCCAGCCGGGTCCCAGCTAGGGTCCTGCTGCCCAGAGTCATTTGTGCCAATAGAATGAGACCAGGTTTAGCTCAGAAGCAAAGATCTTTGATCTTTATTCTTCCATCAAAGATTGGAGACGTGCGAGCTCAGGGCAAATGCTCTGCCCGCAGGCGATAGGCGGGGCTGTTTTGTTGGGATCCCGTTAGTGGAGGAGGGGGCTGCAGCTGTGGGCTCCGGCCCTAGGTCCAGGTCGGGGTGCAGGGCATCTCTGCACACGGCCCGCTGCCACCAGCTTGAGTCCCAGTATCGTGCGCGGCTCTTGAGGTGAGGTTTCTGTTGCTGACAGTCGCCCGAGGAACTCAGGTCCGCAGTGCCAGGTGTGGGACCTCTGCCCATGGCACCCTCAACTCACCAAGCACAAGGGAAATGAGAAGAAAAAAAATTTAGACTCTATTACCCAGGATCTATTTTAATTTCCTAGGAATTGTTCATGGGCTTTGCCATGATAATTCCAGTTTTAAATTTAGAACCGGAAGGAACATCAGAGCTTGGTTCACTGCTATCGTTTGACAGGTGAGGAAACTGAGTCTCACAGAAGTGCTGTTTATAAAGGCAAAAACTTTGCTTATAGGAGACTTTAAAGGTAAAGCAGGTGCCACAAGCAGCCCATGTGGTATTTAAAGAGACCAGAGCAATGAAAGGAGGCTTTAAAATTTTTTTACTGTAATCAACAGAGTCATTGGTAAGATTTCAACTTCTGATATCTGTCAGTGACTTATTAAAAAAAAAAAAACTAAAGATAATTTGACGGTATCCTTATGATGATGTTGCTCTCGGTTTTCTGAAGGAAAAAACTGGAGTGCCTCACATTTATAAATATTATTTGTCTGGTGTATTTGTGGGACAAGAAATTGAGCATACAGATTCAGATGGTTGTCCCAGGTTGAAATATCTGCCCCTCCCCCTTCCATACGCTTCCCTACCCGAGTCCTTCTCAGGTTTCAGGGTCTGCTTGAAATTAGGCCTCCTCTATCAGACCTTCCTTTCAACTCAATCTTCATTAAATGGTACTTTGCACAAGGCACAATCTACAGATGTGATGCTTAAACTTTTTGGTCTCAGGACCTTAAAAATTATAGAGGAGCCTTAAAAGCCTTCATTGTGGCACCCAGCATCTTTAGCTGGGGCTTACAGGATCTAGTTCCCTGTTACTAAAGGAGTGTGGGGTCTGGCTGGTTACTGCTCACAAGCCAATAAACAAGCCAGTTTGGTGGAAAGGAGAGTTAACTGTAGGGGGAGGGTGCGGACATCTGTCCAAAGGCTGACTTCCCCCCACCAGCACCCCGCCCCTGACAACCAATGGGGCAAGAGTTTATAGACAGAAGGACAGAGCTACTTGTAGAAACAGCATAGTCAGCGCTGACAGTCATCTTCAAATCGGTCAACGGTGGTTTGACCAGAGCCATCTTGGCTGTTTCAGTTACAGTTAATCTTCAGTTCCAGGGTCCATTTGTCCCCATTCCTTGAGGCCAGTTCTCGGAACTATAGCAGCTTATGTCATGGTACAGTCCGGTCATCGTGTAGTTAACGACTCCCACCCGAAGAAAGTGAATGTGTTTATTAGTCATTCAGTTGTGTCTGACTCTTTGCAACCCCACAGACTGTAGCCTGCCAGGCTCCTATATCCATGGGATTCTTCAGGCAAGAGTATTGGCGTGGAAGCCATTCCCTTCTCCAGGGGATTTTTCCTGATCCAGGGATTGATCCTAGGTCTCCCACATTGCAGGCAGATTCACAGATTCTTTACCATTAACTGAGCCATCAGGGAATCTTTAGTATCTATAAGCCAGCTCACAGTATATGCCTCAGATTATTATCTATAGTTCTTGAGATGGAACTAAAGAACTATGCTTAATGACTACATTAGTATCATTTGGTCTCCTTTGTCTGTTTTCCTTTGTTTTTGTATGTTCTCATTTCTCTGATTAAACTTATTCTTTGACTCAAGTTTTCCACAAGCCAAGGCAGGCAGAGGACGCGTTGCTGGGGTTGGGGGTAGTGTCAAGGACTTGTTTCATGACCAAGGATCAAATCCAGTGCCCTGTCCCCATTGGAACAGCAGCCCCTGGACCACCAGGGAAGTCCCAAACTTATACATTTTTTCTTTTCTTTATAAAAAATTTCTTGGCTGTGCTGCATGTGGGGTCATAGTTCTTTGACCAGGGATCAGTTCCCCTTGCAGTGGAAGCACAGGTTTAACCACTGACCCGTCAGGGAAGTCCCTTATTGTGGTTTGATTTGCATTTCCCTAGTGACAATGGTGTCGAACATCTTTTCATGTGGAAAATAGTTTTGACCTTGCAGATTCCTACCGTAGATAGTGTCAGGTCTTAGGGTATCCCTGACCTTTCCCGAGCTTCCCACAGTGTTTATACAGTAAGTAATGTGATTGTCTTAACCTCTGTTTGGTGCAACGCCTTGTATATTCTTGATTAATTACTTGCTTGCCCAAATTCATTCCTTCTTTTCTACAAAGAGAAATGTAAATTTATTTAGGAGGATGATGTGCCTCGTTAAAAATCATCACCTCTTTAATGGTCAAAGTCTACAGGGAAGGACCTCCAGGAAAGTTTTTGTTTATCTGATAAGGGCAGTTTCAGTTGGGCTATGCCCTTTCCCTTCTTCTCTTCCATTTTCTTCCAGCTTGGGATGTAGATACATTTCTGTATGTGGGGTATGCATCCTGCAACCCTTGGGATGAGAACCCACAGTAAGGACAGAGGAGCAAAAAACCAGAAGGTGCCTGGGCCCTTGATGACTTCCTCAAGTCTCTGCCCTAGTCTGCTGATACTTAGACTTTCGGTTCAGCTTATAAAGCCAGATTTGGTTAAGCCGATATAGTTGGCTTTCGTTACATATGACCCAGAGGGATACTGACATGTTGTAGAAGTGTAAAAAGCCCCGACAGATGAGATTCTAGAACCAAGTCAACCTAAGGAGAGAAAAGGAGACAGAGAAGAAAAGAAGCTGGGTGTGTCACAGACCCTACAGCGTGGGGAAACATCTTTAGATAAACTCAGAGCAGAGGCTAAGCTGCCTTTCACGTCTCATCTCCTTTTCTGCTTGCTCAATGGCACCCCACTCCAGTACTCTTGCCTGGAAAATCACATGGGTAGAGCAGCCTGGTGGGCTGCAGTCCATGGGGTCGTGAAGAGTCGGACACGACTGAGCGACTTCACTTTCACTTTTCACTTTCATGCATTGGAGAAGGAAGTGGCAACCCACTCCAGTGTTCTTGCCTGGAGAATCCCAGGGATGGCGGAGCCTGGTGGGCTGCCATCTATGGGGTCGCACAGAGTCGGACACGACTGAAGCGACTTAGCAGCAATAGCAGCAGCCTGATCATGCAGCCTCCTCCTGCACCAATGGGAAGCTCTTAGGTGCCTGTTAGCTATGAGGGACTTCCCTAGTTCGATTCCTGAGTTGGGAAGATCTGCTGGAGAAGGGATAGGCTACCCACTCCGGTATTCTTGGGCTTCCCTTGTGGCTCAGCTGGTAAAGAATCTGCCTGCAATGCAGGAGACCTGGG
>SJYW01050518.1:32617-55206 GCA_006410735.1 Raphicerus campestris | reverse complement strand
GGAGGGATTGGGGGCAGGAGGAGAAGGGGACAGCAGAGGATGAGATGGCTGGATAGCATCACCAACTCGATGGACGTGAGTTTGAGTGAACTCCAGGAGTTGGTGATGGACAGGGAGGCCTGGCGTGCTGCAATTTATGGGGTCACAAAGAGTTGGACACGACTGAGCGACTGAACTGAACTGAACACTTATTTTGAGGGGATTGAAAGGCCATTTTTACAAAAGGACATGTTTCCTACCCCTTCAGACTCAAAAGCTTCTTTGTACACTCCATGTACAATCCTAATCCATTCATATGTCTTATTCATGAGCATAAGCTCAGCCTTTTCTCCAGATTCACAGAAAACATTCTTTCGTCTCGCAAGGTTCTCACCTGTTAGACTTAGCATCCCTTCCAACCTCTTCTTGTTATCGCAGGACATAGAAAACTAAACGTGACATTTCCCAGATTCGCTTGCAGCTAGTGTTCTAGATAGGAAACTGGCTCTGACAGTGAGCCTGGGGCGAAGGTGGGAGGTCCTGCTGTTGGAATGGGATTCCTGAATGTAGTGAGGTTGGTTAGATCCCAGAGCAGGAGAGGCCAGTTTAACCACAAGAGCCTAGCTGGCTGTGGTCATGGCAATAGGAAGCAGAGCCAGGGAGGTGATCAAAATGGTTTTCCCTTCAGAGATCTTTGGTAGTAGATAACAGGTCATTTATCTCTAGTATTAAAATATATGGGCAACTTCCTAAGGCCTGATTTGTATACTTGATGAAACTTTAGGTAGGCCTGGTGACTGTTCATCAGAGGATGCTCAAATCCTCACCAAAGTTTTCCCTATCTGAGCCACTTCACATTCTCTAAACCCCTAACGGTAGGAAAAACTGCATTCCTTTAAAAAAGCTCCCAAATGGGAATTCCCTGGTCGTCCAGTGGTTAGGGCTCCACACTTCCATTGCCTGGGCCTGGGTTAGATCCCTGGTTGGGGAAATAAGATCCCACAGGCTGCATAGCATGGCTGAAAATAAATAAATATATATTTAAAAAATAATCTCCCACAACATTACCACCTATATGTATCATAAAATTTCTTAGCCACCCTTAAAGAGTTCTGCCATGACCTACCAAGCTGCTTGTTCAACAGGGAAAGTGGGAAACCAGATTTGAAAGTAATTTTAGATATTGTCTTTTAGTAGAATCCCATGAGTGTGAGCTCATTACGTTTCTTGCAGTAAGAGGAGTTTCTTGGATGGAAGCAATGTTGTAGGGCACCACAAGCATCTCAGTGTACAGAGTTTCCTGGAGACCGTGGCAACAGGCCCACTGGTCAGACTGGGAGATGTGAGATTTTAGTGACATAAGAGAGTTTTCATTAGCAATCCTGAGTTTATTTTTCTAGTTCCTGAATGGCTTAATCTGGCAATTGAAAACAATTCCACATTTATTCTTTGACTTCTGGGATGAGGGATACTAGGGAAAGAAGGGCTACATGAGAGCCCCACTCCAAAGCAATACCACATCCTAGGAGTTACAGAATTAATGACCCTATCAAGGACCTAGAGAATAAGTGGGAATTGATTGCAATCATTTCCCTATTTAGCCTCCTCTACTATTTGGTCTGAGTAGATGTGCTGGAGGTCAAGGAGGAGAGCTGGATTTTAGGAAACTTAACTGGTAGTGCCTCTAACTGCAGTTGCTGTTACAGATGTGATCTGTTTTTATGGAGCAAATTTACATAATCCCTGGAGCTTCATATGTAGATGTCAGTCTGGCAAATACTTTTTTCCCAGCCAATAAGCAGACACCACTCAACACAGTTTGCTTTAATCCAGCAGCTATATACCCTTATAACATCCAGTTGGCTGCCTTAATCTAATATGTAGAGATCTTGATAACTTCATCATCCCATAGGACACTCTGTTCTACTATACTGATTAGACCATGCTGATTGAGCCAAAAGAACCACATACCCCAAATATCCTGACAAAACACATATGTGCCAGAGAATGAGTGATAAATCTCATGAAAATTCAGAGACCTCAGTGAATATCAGTGAAGATTCTGGAGATTTGTGAGACATTCAAGATATCTCCTTCAAGGTGAAAAATAATCTGCAGCATGTTACATTCTCTGACATTGAGAAAGAGGCACAATGCTCCAACCTCTTGCCAAGTATCACTTAAAGTTTCTGATCTTGAGTGTGACTCAAAGTCAGAGAGGTTCTGTAACTGGTACTGGTTCAAGTTGAAATTCATGCAGCTCTTCTACCTGGGCATCATGGCCTAATGGCCCAAAGGCGGTCTTGCTTCTGAACAGGGAACTCATTTTACTGCAGAGGATAGGCAATAAGCACCTACATGTGGGGTTCACTGATTTTACTGTGAACCCTTTCACCCAGGAAAAGCCGATCTTAAAAATGGTAGGGTGGCCTTCAGAAGATCCAGCTATGGTGGAAGCTGCAAACCAACACTTTGACAGTTTGNGGAACTCATTTTACTGCAGAGGATAGGCAATAAGCACCTACATGTGGGGTTCACTGATTTTACTGTGAACCCTTTCACCCAGGAAAAGCCGATCTTAAAAATGGTAGGGTGGCCTTCAGAAGATCCAGCTATGGTGGAAGCTGCAAACCAACGCTTTGACAGTTTGGAGGGCTGTCTTCCAAGATGTTCCATATATTTTGAAAGAGCAATTAATATTTGGTGCTGTCCACTCATAACCAGACCATAAGTGCAGAACCAAGGCAAGGAAGTAGGAGAGTTCTCTCTCCCTAAAGGATCTTTGAAGGATCTATGTTTAACTGAAGGATCATTGCTTTACAATATTCTGCTGGTTTCTGCCATGCATCAACANTGGAGGGCTGTCTTCCAAGATGTTCCATATATTTTGAAAGAGCAATTAATATTTGGTGCTGTCCACTCATAACCAGACCATGAGTGCAGAACCAAGGCAAGGAAGTAGGAGAGTTCTCTCTCCCTAAAGGATCTCTGAAGGATCTATGTTTAACTGAAGGATCATTGCTTTACAATATTCTGCTGGTTTCTGCCATGCATCAACATGAATCAGTCACAGGTATACATGTGTCCCCTCCTCTTAAACCTCCCTCCCATCTCCCACCCCATCCCAGCCCTCTAGGTTGTTACAGAGCCATGGTTTGAGTTCCCTGAGTCATACAGGAAATTCCCACTGGCCATCTATTTTACATATGGTAGTGTATATGTTTCCATGCTGCTGCTGCTGCTGCTAAGTCGCTTCAGTCATGTCCGACTCTGTGCGACCCCATAGACTACAACCCACCAGGCTCCTCCCCCATCCCTGGGATTCTCCAGGCAAGAACACTGGAGTGGGTTGCCTTTTCCTTCTCCAATGCATGAAAGTGAAAAGGGAAAGTGAAGTTGCTCGGTCGTGTCTGACTCTGAGCGACCCCATGGACTGTAGCCCACCAGGCTCCTCCATCCATGGGATTTTCCAGGTAAGAGTACTCTCTCCATTTATCCCACACTTCCCTTCCTCCTGCCATACACAAAGATAAACTCGAAATGGATGAAAGACCTAAATGTAAAACCAGAATCTGTAAAACTCTTAGAGGAAAACATAGGCAGAATGTTGTATGACATAAATCACAGCAAGATCCTCTATGACCCACCTCCTAGAATAATGGAAATAAAAACAGAGACAACATTTTTTTATTTCCCATATTTTTCCAGACACCATCAGTGCCCTCACATCCCCTTGGCCTGCTGTGGAGGTTGCTGACAATAACCACAGCGCCGGAAATTAATGACCCAGGAGCTCTGGATAAATAACTTCCTCCTTACTCGTCAATGGGATAATTCTGAGATATGTTCCACAGTTCCTCCACTGGCTGGCAGTGGGATTTAGGTTTTATGTCAAACCTAAGAAATCTTTGTTCACTTTGCATATATTTAAAACATACTCTTGTGTTTTGTTCACATGCTATTACTGTTTCATTTCACTTTTACATCTTTGATAGGTGTGAAATTTTTATAGTATAAGATGTGGGAGAAATACAATAAAATTTTCAGATGACTATGCAGTTATCACAGCACCATTTATTAAGTAATCCAGCATTTCCTCACTTTATCGTAGTCTAAATTCTTGTGTGGATTCTGGCCTGTTTCTGTGCTTTCTGGTCTGACTTGTCTGTCAATTCATATGATAGTACTTTAAAAATTATTGTAACTTTTAAATGTGTTGCAATGTCTGTGAAGACAAATGATTTTCCAGTTCTCTCACTTTTCAAAATGTTCTTGGCTATTGTTATTTATGAGTTTTCCATATATTTTTTTGGAGTCATTTTGATTGGTTGCCTCCCAAAAATCTAGTAGGTGTTCTCTTTGGGTNCAATGTCTGTGAAGACAAATGATTTTCCAGTTCTCTCACTTTTCAAAATGTTCTTGGCTATTGTTATTTATGAGTTTTCCATATATTTTTTTGGAGTCATTTTGATTGGTTGCCTCCCAAAAATCTAGTAGGTGTTCTCTTTGGGTGTCAATTAATTCAGTAAGATTCTTTTTCTTTTCTTTTGTATTCTGTTTGGATATAACTTCCATATACTAAGTCCATTCCTTTTGGAAAAGATTCATTCATGAGAATGAAATAAGACAACTAGGTTCTTTGGTTCCTAATTTTGTCAAATATGTCTCTGCCATAAGTTTCATATTTTTGGTAAATAATAAAGGTCCAAGAAACTTAGAAATGTGTGGAGCCAGAAGATCACATATTAGAACAGAAGAAGTTAGTAGCTGTGTCAATTTCCAGCTAGTTAGCCTTTCCCTCTCTTGTTGTTTAGTTGATAAGNATTTTTGGTAAATAATAAAGGTCCAAGAAACTTAGAAATGTGTGGAGCCAGAAGATCACATATTAGAACAGAAGAAGTTAGTAGCTGTGTCAATTTCCAGCTAGTTAGCCTTTCCCTCTCTTGTTGTTAGTTGATAAGTCATGTCCAACTCTTTCCATGGGATTCTCCAGGCAAGAATACTGGAGTGGGTTGCCATTTCCTTCTCCAGGGAATCTTCCCAACTCAGGGGTAAAACCTGTGTCTTCTGCGCTATCAGGTGGATTCTTTACCACTAAGCCATGGGGGAAGCCCCTCTTATCCTTAGTATTCCCATTTATTAAATGGGGATAATAGTAATAACTTCTTAGAGTTATTATAAAATTAAATGAGATAAAGTCAATTAAATTAGTACAGGGCCTCTGGGGAAATAGCATTCATGGCTCCAGTTCCTTATTTCTTCACATATTCAGATTTTTTCCTCTGAGTGCCCTCCCTCCTTCTCTGCACCTGGATCCAGCCATACAACTTACTTTGGCCAATAGGATGTTAGCAGACATGATGAAAGCAGAGGCTTGTAAAGCACCTGGACACTGGGACTTGCTCCTGACACGCAGGAGGTGCTTAAAAGTTGTTTACATAGTAGCCCTTTGGTTATCAAAGTTTATTTAAATCACAAAGGTAGTTTTCCATCTATCTACTCTTCCCTGCCTTTATAGCGTACTTTTTAAAGTGCCTGTCAAATTTAATGTGCTTATTTAGCAATTTAACATATTTCAAATTGCTTCTATACTATATCTTGTCCTTTGAATGGCATAGTATTCTAGTTATATTTAGTATACAGGTTGTTTGCATTCATTTGGGTTTCTGGTGGGGGGTGTAGAAGAGAAACAAGGCACAGAGCCCTCCCCTCAATAACACAAATTCAAAGGATAAGAACAAATTTAATGATATGTGGTATATATAGAGGTGTCGAGAGGAAACTGGGGATTCAAGGAGTTGGAGTCAAGTAGGTTAAGTCTGTGATATTTTAAGCATGCTGTTAAGACTTTCCTATTTGAAAAAAATAGGATNTCCCCTCAATAACACAAATTCAAAGGATAAGAACAAATTTAATGATATGTGGTATATATAGAGGTGTCGAGAGGAAACTGGGGATTCAAGGAGTTGGAGTCAAGTAGGTTAAGTCTGTGATATTTTAAGCATGCTGTTAAGATTTTCCTATTTGAAAAAAATAGGATAGAAAAAATAAGTAATAATCTCTTTGCGTCACTTCTAACGTGGCCTCACAGATGGTGTTTGGGCTGTGAAATGAATATTGTACCTTGACCTCTTTATTTGGCTCTTTGGCAAACAGTTTCATGGTTTCTTACCTTGTGATGCAGTCAGTGATGTCAGAGATGAGTCATAGAGTTTTTGTCGTGTGTCTTGAAATGATGGGTTGGGTGGAGCAATAGAGTAACATCTGCTCTAGTTTTGCTCTCTCTGATCCATTTAGAACTCTCTCAGTTCAGTTCAGTCGCTCAGTCGTGTCCAACTCCTTGCGACCCCATGAATCGCAGCATGCCAGGCCTCCCTGTCCATCACCAACTCCCAGAGTTTACCCAAACTCACGTCCATCGAGTCAGCGATGCCATCCGGCCTTCTCATCCTCTGTCATCCCCTTCTCCTCCTGCCCCAATCCCTCCCAGCATCTAGAAGTTCTCAATTTTGTTTTTTCACCTGAGCCAAAGAAAAGGCCACCTAATTGTCAAAGTTTACCCAGCTTACAGAATGAATGGAGCTGACCCTGAACACAGGCCTGCAGTTTCATTGGTTTTGAGAGTGAAAATCAGGCCCTGACTCCTCCAGCAGCTGCTGATTAACAGCTGGTACTGGTTTCTGGTTTGACTTTTAACTGGGAAGCCTGAGTTACAACTCCCTAATGAATGCATTCTCAAGGCTCTCTGCCAACTATTATTTCTGAACAGAGCATGTTCATAAGCAAAAGCAAAACCATTGTGCCGGGAGCAACACCAACTGACCTGATGGCCATTTGAAGAAACAGGGGAGGAAGAATCCCGCTTTCCGCCAGCCATCCACGTTGCCCCTAGTTTCCTGACACACGTGTTGGTCTTTCTCATTTACCTCCATCACAGCCTGTACAGTTCAACTTTATGTTCTGGAAAAAAATAAAGAAGGTCTGTGTTTCTGGCCTAATGTACAGAGAGAGAGGCAGCTCCAGGCTGAGATAATTTAAGGATTGACGAAAAGGTCTGCATTCCTGACCAGAGCCTGCATTTGATAGATTCAAGAAGTCTTAGTTCTGAAGGAACCTTAAAAGAATCTCTCTGGATATTTTCAAATGATTCTTTGCTCAGATATCAGACCAAATCTTAGGTGAATAAACAAATAATTAAAACAAAGAGAAACAGAATTGCTTTAGTTGAAAAGCAGAGTGGTGAACTGTAGATGAGTGCGGAGAAGAGCTGCGGGTCAGAGGGAAGCAGAGTTAGAAAACAACAGATGGGGCCCAGATTTTGTTTTTCAAAGACAGAGGTGAATGACTGGTCTGCAAAGAGATAACATATTTCCCCACCATCTGAAAGTTGGGCACCCCCATTAAACCTTTTAACAGAAACCAAAGTGGTGTAAAATGAAGAAGCGGTTACCTTAGGACATGTCTTGGCTGCTGCTGCTAAGTCACTTCAGTCGTGTCCGACTGTGCGACCCCATAGATGGCAGCCTACCAGGCTCCCCCATCCCTGGGATTCTCCAGGCAAGAACACTGGAGTGGGTTGCCATTTACTTCTCCATGTCTTGGCTAACTGATGCCAAAAGTAAGAGGAGATAAAGCACAGATGCCCACAGACACAGTTCAAAGCTTTCGTGGCTTGATGCTGAGATGCTGAGCCTGGACAAGGAGCTTGGCGGGTGTTGTTCCCGCTTGGGAGGTGGAGGGTGGAGTGCATACTACCTCTGTAACAGCTGCTACAAAACCAAAGCTGAAACTGTTTTCCCTTTTCACCTGTTTGCCTGAAAGTGAAAATCCTCTTTGGATTTCTTTCCCTTAGCAAAAACAGGTGCTAATGTAGGCCTTTTGTAAAAGTAAAGTGGTGTATAGTGAACTTTGAAAAGTGGGGGATACCTGTAGCGAGGAGGACATGATAGAACAGTAACTAGGACTTGAATATCCTGACTTTCAATGCAGTGCACTTTCAAGAATTCTAAAGAATCAGTGGGAAATTTGGTGCCCAGTGTTATCAAAACGAGCATTGTTGATGGGAGCATATAAAGAGATAATATGTGAATTCTGGAATGTAACAGCATTATAGTGGGATTTGAGTCATTTGGCACACTGTTTTATAAGAAAATTCTAGAACTTTCCTTTGGTGTGTTAATAATATAAGTAAATTTTAAAATACAACTTAGAAATTAATTTTTTTAAAATCCCTTGCCCTGATCCCAAGCTCCTCACTGGGGATCACTGCCAACAGTTGGATCACCCAGGCATTTTTTTTTATGACCGCACATCCACATTTCTACCCACATATATGACTATGGTGTTTGTTGTTATTTACATAGAAATAGTGTATATATTGCTCTGGAACTTTAGAAAATAAAGCAGTTAACATCCTTCCATGTGAGCACACTCTCACTTATTTTTCAGCTGCTTTGCATATGTGATGTGACTTGTTTACTCACTCAGTCATGTCTCTTTGCTGCCCATGAACTGTAACCCACCACCTCTTCTGTCCATGGGATTTCCTAGGCAAGAATACTGGAGAGAGTCGCCATTTTCTTTCCCAGGGGATCTTCCCGACCCAGGGATGGAACTCATGTCTCCGGCTTGGCAGGCAGGTTCTTTACCCCTGAACCATTTGGGAAGCCCTGTGGTGTGGCTGTACCCTGATGCAATTATCCACTCTTCTGCTGGTGAACAGTGAGATTGTTTCTAAGACTTCATCATTAGAAAGCTACAATTAAGATTTTTTTAACATAACAGGCTTTCCACTTTTGTACATTTTTGTGCCAGATACATCCTTGGGAGAACTACTATGTCAAAAAGACACTTACATTTTTGATAAATGTTGCCAAATAACTCTACAGAGAACTGAGGCCAGTTGACTCTCCGAATTTATACTGACAACTGGCAGTACCCTTTGCCAGCAATAACACTAAATATTAATCTTATTAACCTTGCCAATCTGTTAAAGAGAACATCCGAACATCTCTGATTTGTGAGGTTAAGCTTCCTCTGTGCTTATTTGTCATTTGTGCTTTTCTCTGAGGGTTCCCCCCCACCACCCCCCCATACAAGTTAGGTTGTTTGCCATTTGCTATTCAGCGCCAGGAGCTTCTCATGCAGTCTTAATACTGACNTTAAGCTTCCTCTGTGCTTATTTGTCATTTGTGCTTTTCTCTGAGGGTTCCCCCCCACCGCCCCCCCATACAAGTTAGGTTGTTTGCCATTTGCTATTCAGCACCAGGAGCTTCTCATGCAGTCTTAATACTGACCCTTTGAGTATGTATGTTGCAAGTATTTTCTCCAGGTCTGCTGTTTGTCACATACTTGCGTTGAGGCAGTCTCTTGTCATATAGAAGTTTTAAAATATGAAGTCAAGGGTGCCAATCTTTTCCTTTATAGGGAAGTTCACATTTCTAATAGTCTTCCAATATAAATTATTCGTCCCCTAGTCACTCCTAGAATAACTGCAGCAGTGATACACTTTTCATTGGAAATAAATCATTCTAATTTTAAAATGCAAATTTAAACTTGCTGCTGATGTCTTTGACTAACAAAATCAATCTTTACAGTGGAAAATAAAATTCTCCTCTTAAATTATATACAGATCAGAGAAATCTCTAGAAGGCTCAGATAAATGGTGAGTATTTCAAATTGGAAACTATGGCATGATTGGAAATCTCATGTTAAAAAGCCCAAGCAGACAGTTATAAAAATTTCAGCCTCTTAACAGGATGTTCATGTCTCTCAGTACCTATTGTTTTTGTCAGCTCAAGTCTCGCTCCTAGAATTCAAGATATTACAGGTGATTGCTGACATATAAATGATTGTTAAGACTTAATAAGCAATTCACACCTTTGGATGAGCTATCTGTCATTTGAGGAAGTAGGACTCAGGAAGATTCAATTTTGTTATATGTGATAAAGCTGGTACAGGTTTTATCTTTGCTGCTATGGAAAAATTGAGGTCTTCATGGGCTTTCCTATGCCCTGAAAGCCAGCATTGACTCTAAAGATTCAGGGCACACAAAGGAGATGTATGTTTGTGTAGAGGAGGAAGGGGGTAGTAGGTGGTGGGGGAAAGAGAAGGGACATAGAGATGAAGACTGAGAAGTCTTGAGAAATTATTTTGCACTTGTAGATGATGTTGCATGGTTACTTTTTTATTTCTCTGCTGCACCGTGAGGGTCAGTATCCCATCTCTAGTGACACATGATAAGTATTCAGAGATTATTTGCTGCTTATTTTCACGTAAATTTTGCTTCTGTATTCCTTGTACTACCAGTAATAGTGGTGAAGTTGGTTCTTTGTGGCTGGAACAATGATACTCACTAGGGTGATCAAAATTAACAATTATCTTTGAATTTGAGCATTATTGCGCTCGGGTACCATCCAAAGGTTTGGCCTAAAAATGGAATTGGAAGAAAGGTTTGCTATTTGTGCTTGGACCTCAGTGCCCTTTTTAAAACTTAATTCAGAGATTTTGAGAACAGTGAAGGCTTTCTCCTCGTGGAGCTTATCAGTTATGACAGGGATCAGCAGGGACTCCCTCTCCATCTTGTTGCCTCAAGACAGATGGAAATGAAGACTGTATCAGGACTAAAAGTGTTGTCTAAAATCAGGTGAAATAAATAGGCAGACAAATAAGCAGCATGCTGTCAGCTTTCCTTTGCAGTGTATCCTAGAAGGATGCAAGGATGCATACCTAAAGATACAAATATATATAATTAGCATGCCTGGGCATTTAGAGTCTTTATGTAAAAAGGATCCAGAAAGCTGAAAAGGGATTCAGTAGGAAATAATAGCTCAATGCTAAGCTGAAATTGATGTGGCACCTCCAGTGAGGTCACAGTATTTCAGAGTATTTACTCGGGAGCCAGACCCCCTCTTGTCAGCTTTGATTGTGGCCACGTGTTGGTATCACTTTTTGCTGTTATTTAGTCACTCAGTCGTGTCTGACTCATTGCAACCCCTTGGACTGTAGTCCACCAGGCTCCTCCGTCTGTGAGATTTTCTAGGCAAGAATACTGGAGTGCATTGCCATTTCCTTCTGATTATAGGTGTGTGCTTTAGAGCCAAAAATGTCTTGAGTGTCAAAGAATCCCTTCTCTCCAGTAGAGCTCCCAGTGAAGAAACATTCTTGGTCCCTAACTTGTAGCTCTGAAGTAGACACCTCAAAAGTCAGATGTCAGGGACTTCCCTGGCAGTCTAGTGGTTAAGACTCCAAGTTTCCAATTCAGTAGTTGCAGCTTTGATCCCTTGTCTGAGGAACTATGATCCCACATGCTGCACAAGGCCAAAAACAAAGGTTGGGTGTCTACAGGACACAGGAGAAGACAAACCGGTGATTGGCGCTCAGATGGTTTTGCTTTGTGCCCCTCGTTGCACAGGGCACTGCTGGGGTATGACTGTGCCCCATACTATTAGCTGTGCTGTGCTCAGTCGTGTCTCTTTGCGACCCCGTGGGTTGTAGCCTGTCAGGCTCTTCTGTCCATGGGATTTTCCAGGCAAGACTACTGGAGTGGTTGCCACTTCTTACTCCAAGGGATCTTCCTAACCCAGGGATAGAACTCACATCTCTTGCCACATCAATCTCACAATGGCAGGCAAATTCTTTACCACTGCACCACCTGGGTTGCACCCTCTCCACACTATTAGCGCTGAGTATAAGAAAAACATTCCTTGATTTGCAGTCATTCAGGTCTGCCATCATGGCTTAAATATCCCAGAGAAGCAAGAATAAGGGGCAATAACCACAATCCAAAATTTAACACCTTTTATCTAACAGTAATAAACTCCTTGGTATATACAACTTTCAGAAAAAATAATAATTATGAAACAATTTAGAATGCAGAGAGACCTATAGAAGGTTTTCTTGTATTACAAAAATACTCATTACAGAATTCCTTTAAGTAACAAGTTATTCCAGCATATCAAAAAAGTATTAACTTACCCAAATTTATTATTATAGCTTTTGTTAATATTCCTGAGCTTATATGAAGTTTTTCTTCATGTTTATTATTAAAGAATAACTCAAATTTCAGATATTTTCATCTAGAATAAATAATGGCAATGTTCATATATAGTATATATTTACAGTGTTTTATATCCTCCTTTCCATGCCTGTGGACCAATTTCCAAATAAATATGTGACATAAAGACAAGGCTTCTGGTCACCTCTGACCTAGCCCATTTGTGCTCTCTGCATGACTGACAGATTCATTGCCAAGTATCTGCAGCCCCTCGCAGACATGTCGGGAGAGGTGGCTGTGATCACCTAATTAGAGTAGGATCAAGCAGGGGAAGTCCATGCTGGTCACCCAGGAGTCCTGTGATCAGCTATTATCAAAGTCCCCAGGCTTTCTCTTCTGATGAAAATGTCAACCTCAGGAAGAAGTGTCTGCTATGGCTTCTCAAAACACAGAGGACAGAGAAATTTAGAGGAAGGTGTTTAAAAAATTTAAACAAGGATGATCCATTGTGAGCATCACTAAGGATCTTACATGGGTCTATGAACTTTTATATCTATTCCTCTTCACTTCTCTCACCTCTTTACTCCCAGAGGTCATCCCAGTCGGTTCTATTACCACTCCTGCCACATCTCCCCAGTCAAAAGTGTGAACAGACTTCAGAAAATAGTTGCATCAGTTTCAGAGTATGGCTACCTTTTCTTTTCCTACTAGCCTTCTTCAATAGATACTATTAAACTCATTTCTATTCTTGCTTATCTAAACCATTCTCCATTGGTACATGCAGTCAGATAAACCTCATATTGGCATGTAAGTGACTAACATTATGATGGAAGATACATCATGAAACTGCAGCATCCTATTTTCCTGGGAAAGAAAGTGTTCCAGACATACCACAGCAGGTGAGAAGAAGCAGGAAGTCTGACTGCTTGACAAACAATTTGATGAGAAAATTTGTCTTGAAGTGTCTCTTTGGAACTAAGTAAGAAAAGAGGTATCCAAGATTTGAAAGGAATTTATTAAATTTTATTGTATCTGATCATATATGTTCAATATTTTCCCAAGCAGAGCTCATCTTAGGCTTTGCAGTTTACAGTAAATGCATCTCAATACAGATTCATTCATTCTGCACTGAAAAATAGACACCATATGTGTTGGATGGCCATTTCATTTCATTGTTTATTGCATTCATGCCATTCACCTATTCATTCATTCAAGGAATGTTCTATCCATGGATCAGGTTTGTTATAGCAACAGTACAGAGCAAAAGCAGCAGGAGAAAGGTTTGCATCATTGGTGTCTGGAAAGCTCAGGTACAAGCCTTTGTGTCATTTCCCTTCTGGGGCTACATTGGCATACTGTCTCGTACATTGGCAGTGAAACATAGGGACACATGCGTGGTAGCCCAAGGTCAAGGTCAAGGCACTGGTCAGTTAGGTGTCTGGTGAGAATTTCCTGGTTTCAGAAACAACCATCTTCTTTCTGTGTCCTCACATGGCAGAGGAGCAAGAGAGCTCTCTTGGGTCTCCTTTTTAAGGGCATTAATCCAGTTCATTAGGGCTCCACCACACGACCTAATCACCTCCCAAAGGCTCTACTCTTTATTACCATTCCATTAGTGGTTAGGATTTCAGCATATGGATTTGTGGTAGGTGACACAAACATTCAGTCCATAGCCCTGATTCAAGTGTCTGACCATTAGGATTAAAAAATTCTCTCCAAGTGACTATAACATGCAGTTAGAGCTAAGAACCATTGTACAGGGACTGAGGGGCCATTGGCAGTTTTTGCACAGTGGAGAAACATGTTAGAACTGATGCTCCAGGATGCTGATGCCCAGGAGCCTGGGCGGCCTGGAAGGAGGAGTCTGTTGGGAGTCTCTCTCAATAGTACAGTCATGAGGATGTGATGAAGGTCTGCACTGACATCTGTGTTCAATTTGAGCCTGAACTGTGGCGAAGAACACAGTTCTCTGTGTTTAGAGAACTCTGCACCCTGCTTCCTGAACAGTGACCTGCTCCCTAACCTAAATAGCACAGAAAACCAGGAGTGGGGAAACAACAGGCCTTGAAAATGATCCATTCTCTACTTAGCAATGCTGATGCTATTTTTAGCAACTACTAGTGCTCATTTGGGAAGAATAATTCGACCAATGCCCTGAACTTTTCCAGTACAGATCCAACCTAATCATTAGTTTCCTCCCTCCAAATTCACTCTCAACCCAAGTGCACAAAAGGAAAATTCCAAGCATACAAGGTCCTAAAAAAAACTGGCCCTCCAACTCCTGCATTCTCTGGCCTCATCTTGGCACACTGCCCTCACCTCCAATCCACACTCCCCTGAAATCCACACTCCAAGCGAAACAACTAATATTCTCCTTTGGGTTTATTTTTTGCCTGCCTGATTTCTATTCATTGTTTACGTCCCTGTTTAGCTATCATTTCTTTCAGGCAGTCTTCTCTGATTCCTTAAAATTTGATCAAGTAACCCTCCAATATTATCTTGTGCTTTTGTAGCACTTGGCACATGAACTTCTCTGGGTTGACATGAGCTTGTGTCTCCTATGAGGGCAGGGTGTCTTTTCCATATTGTATCCTTGGTCCCTAGCCTAGTGCCCGGCTAATGGTGTGCTGTGCTTAGCTGCTCAGTCATGTCTGCAACTCCATAGACTGTAGCCCACCAGGCTCCTCTGTCCTTGGGGATTCTCCAGGCAAGAATACTGGAGTGGGTTGCCATGCCCTCCTCCAGGGGATCTTCCCAACCCAGGGATCAAACCCAGGTCTCCCACATTGAAGGCAGATTCTTTACCATGTGAGCCACCAGAGAAGGCTGGCTACTGGTAGAAAATGATGAATATTTATAGAATAAATTAATACAATATACTCTTATTAGTTTTGTTACAACATTCCTATGTACTCTGTAGGGATCACTATCTGAATTTAGGAAAACAATACCTAAGTGGCACTATACAAAGTCATCTTAAAGGTGTTCTTCATTCCAGTGGAAATGGATTGTAGAAATGGTGAAATTGTTGCTTACCAGTGAAATTACTGTTCTCCAAAATAAATGGGTTGGCTTGGTATTGGGGAGACCTTTTTCTTTTTCATGATTAAGGCCTGTGGTGGTCATCATGAGAGATGTAAGTAGTACAGAGTTCCTCATTTGAAAATTCAAGAGCAAAAGAACATTAAGCAAAATTTCATTATTTTTGCGATAGCAATAGCCTAGAAATCTTGAGGGGGCAAAAAGTCACACACAGTAACACGAAAAGGCAATCTGCTGGGTTTTTTAAAGAAATGGCAGAAAAATAATAGTGATGAAAAATGACCACACTATATAAAATCCTTGGAGAATGACTTTTATCATTCATTACAAGTGCTATGGGGCTTGTGCTCATACTTTTTAAAACTAACTGAAATATTTAGCTTTCCAAGGAGAAAGAGTCTCTCGTTTTCTTCCCTGTACTATATGTTTTCTTTCCTTACTATACCAGAAGAGTATGTGTCAACTGAAAACTGGATTAAAATGAAATATCAAACAGTGAGTTATACTTTCATATAACACTGTGGTCATTTACTAAACCATGGACATTATTTTGGAATTTTAAAATTCCTGTTATGAAATGTCATTCTTCCCTTGCAGAGGGAGTACATTTTGATATGGAAAAATAAAAGAATACCCTTTTTATTTATAGGAAAATGCAAAGATTTCTAATAAAATGAACTAAAACTGATATGCAGTATTTAAGATTTATATAGACTTTTATTATAGCACACATATTTTCAGATAAAGTTATTTCTAATACTACATTTTCTTGACTCTTTCAGAATGTAAATAATAACATTAGACCATATACGTAATAATCACTAAATTATGCATTCAGCTAATAGAAATGGGAATCAATTTCTAAAATGTTTCAACAATGTGACTTGATTGTGAGTCCTTTCTTTAAATAAAATATTTTGCTTTTTTTTTTTTGCAACTTCATGAGCTAATAGTTTTAAAGGACACCTAGTCAAGATCAAGATACCTAACCCATTAGACCAGAACACTTGCGTCCTATGCATGGTTCGTATGTCATGTGAGGACCTGCACATGAAGCATCTCTGTGGCTGCATGGTTCCAGTTACACTGGACAGAGCTTCTGCACCTCTCTTTGGTGGGTGGTATAAACATTCCCATCTGATCATGCTGTCCTCCAAGTCATCTGTTTTCACAAATGGCTGGATTTCCTTCTGTTTTTAAGGCTGAGCAATATTCCATTGTATGTACATACCACATTTCTTTGTCCAGTCATAAAACTAGACTTTATTAATACATTTACCTATTCTTTCAAAGCTTTATATAAATGGAAATCTTCACTGTGTTTTATTTTGTGTCTTGCTTTTGGATTGTTTTGTTCAATTTTTTGTTTCTTAATTTTATATTTGTTAATTTGTTAATGTGTTAATGTGTTAATTTGTTTCTTAATTTTATATTTGTTAATTTGTTTCTTAATAATATATTTTGGATGAGTTAGTTGTCAGTCATGTGTATTTCAAATACTTTTCTCTATAGCTTGGTTTTTACTCTGTTAATAGTCACTTTTGGAAAGTACATATTCTAATTTTAAAGTATTAAAATTTATTTGTATTCTTTTATATCTCATTTTGAAAATTGGAGGGATGTTGATTTGACTTTGTAATACACAATTTAAAAAGAATTCCATGGACAGAGGAGCATGGCGGGCTACAGTCCATGGGGTCACAAAGAATCAGACACAACTGAGTGATTAACACACATGTACACACACACAATATATTTACAGTAATTGTCTTTCTCCCCTTCAACAAAATACACCCCTCTGCTTATCTATATCTTTAATATCTCCCAATAACATTTTATAGGTTTTTGAGTAGAAGTCTTACACATCTTTTGAGTCCAAGGCATCAGAATATGACAGCATTTGACACCTGGATAGGAATCTATAACACTTTGGAAGCAGTTAACATAATTATCAGTAAAAATAATTTTCTTGATTTATTCTTAGTTTTAAAATAACAATTAAAAATAGTAAACTTAAATCTTAAAAATATTATTCAAACTCTGAAATATTTCATGCATGAGGTAAAACTTCATCGCCAAACAAAATTATACCTTGCAGTCTGCACTGTTTCACTGTTTTTTTAATTTTAAACACAGACTAAAAACTCTGAAAGGTTACATGAAATAACAGGTTCAAAACAACTCAAGTTCTATTTCTTTGTCTTTACTATCACAGGGCTCTCATATTTTTATTTTAAATCTACTGTTTAAGTCAAGGAGTGGGTGGTTTGCTAAAGGTAGGAAACTCTATGCCCAAAGAGAGCTCAAAAGATTCTGAGAAGGAACGGACTTATTCCCAAAATGAAATGTGTCTAGCTGAATATTCATGTAGAGTTCTTATCTTTTTCTCATTCAGTAGTAGAAATTCTGTTTATATGCTGAATATATCACAGATCTACTTTTTCAGCTGCTTTTAACTCTTTTAATTGTATCTTTCAAAGGACATATGCTCCTACTTTTGATGATGCCCAACTTAGTCCCCTTTTTACAGTTACACTATTGGCATTTAGTTTAAGAAATCTCTGTATCTAGCATCTTCTAAAATTTTTATTGTTGTACTTTTACCTTCAGTTTCGTTCAGTTGCTCAATCATGTCTGACTCTTTGTGACCCCATGGACTGCAGCATGCCAGCCCTCCCTGTCTATCACCAACTCCTGGAGCTTGCTCAAACTCATGTTCATCGAGTCAGTGATGCCATCCAACCATCATCCTCTGTCGTCCCTTCTCCTCCTGCCTTCAATCTTTCCTAGCTTCAGGGTCTTTTCTGATGAGTCAGTTCTTTGCATCAGGTGGCCAAAGTGTTGGGAGTTTTAGCTTCAGCTGAAAAAAACAAAACTAAACCTTTTACTCTAGTTAACAATCTATTTGGAATGGATTTTGTTTGCGACATGAGATAGAGGTCACGTTTTTTTTTCTGTGTGGACCTCAACTGACCCAGCATTATTTATTGAAAAGATTATCCTTTTTCCTCTCTTATGTGGTGTCAGCATGGTGAAAAATCAAGTGACCATATACACATGGACTGTTCCAGGACTCTCGTCTGTCCCATTGGGTTGTCTACCGTTGCAACAACTCCATACTGTCTCTCATCATTTTACATTCATTTTTTATGTCTGGTAGAGCCAGTTCTTCCCTCTTGGTATGTCTTTAGGCTTTCCTTGACTGTTTGTGGCCCTCAACATTCATGAATGATAGTTGCTCTGTCATGCCTGACTCTTTGCAACCCCATGGACTGTAGCCTGCCAGGCTCCTCTGCCCATGGAATTTTCCAGGCAAGATTACTGGAGTGGGTTGCCATTTCCTTCTCCATCAACATTCAGAAATAAACTTTAGAATCAGTGGGTTAGTTTTTGTTTTGTTTTTAATAAAAACAAAAGGAAATGAAGCAAGCCTTATAAGCTTTTGATTAGAATTGTTTTGTATCTTTTATCTTTTCATGAATTTTCTTTCATGAAGAGAACAAGTGAATTTTACCTCTGGGTTTGGGAAGAAAGACATTTATTTTATTTTTCTAAAATCCTGAGAGCTGTACAGCAATGATAAATAGTAATCCAGTGATCTCTTATTTTAAATATTTATTTTTTAAGCAAAACAGTTTATTCACACAGATAATATCTCAGGCTTGAAAGGTTTCTGGTAAACTTCTTAAATGAATTGTTTTCCTAAAACAAATAAGAGGCTTTATTATCTAAGCAGCTGGGTATTTCCTATTGCTTTGAATGTGAAGGGAAACCAACCGCTCAGGATCTGTTAGAACAAGTCTGATTCCTGGGCAGAGGAAAGAAGATTTGTGTAATAATATGTTTTTAAGTGTATATCCTTGATGAAGATTATAAGACAAATCATATAATTTTATAAGTATTAATTATGATGTTTATTTAAATATTTTAAAAATAATGTTTATATAATCAAGTGATATAATGACTGTGCATAAGAATTACTGAATTGTCAAGAGAACTGGATGTGATTTTGACCAGTCATGAACACTCTCTAGGCTTCAGTTTCTGACCTGTAAAATAGGACAGTTGAGATGATCTCTGAGGNTTGGAAGCAGTTAACATAATTATCAGTAAAAATAATTTTCTTGATTTATTCTTAGTTTTAAAATAACAATTAAAAATAGTAAACTTAAATCTTAAAAATATTATTCAAACTCTGAAATATTTCATGCATGAGGTAAAACTTCATCGCCAAACAAAATTATACCTTGCAGTCTGCACTGTTTCACTGTTTTTTTAATTTTAAACACAGACTAAAAACTCTGAAAGGTTACATGAAATAACAGGTTCAAAACAACTCAAGTTCTATTTCTTTGTCTTTACTATCACAGGGCTCTCATATTTTTATTTTAAATCTACTGTTTAAGTCAAGGAGTGGGTGGTTTGCTAAGGGTAGGAAACTCTATGCCCAAAGAGAGCTCAAAAGATTCTGAGAAGGAACGGACTTATTCCCAAAATGAAGTGTGTCTAGCTGAATATTCATGTAGAGTTCTTATCTTTTTCTCATTCAGTAGTAGAAATTCTGTTTATATGCTGAATATATCACAGATCTACTTTTTCAGCTGCTTTTAACTCTTTTAATTGTATCTTTCAAAGGACATATGCTCCTACTTTTGATGATGCCCAACTTAGTCCCCTTTTTACAGTTACACTATTGGCATTTAGTTTAAGAAATCTCTGTATCTAGCATCTTCTAAAATTTTTATTGTTGTACTTTTACCTTCAGTTTCGTTTAGTTGCTCAGTCATGTCTGACTCTTTGTGACCCCATGGACTGCAGCATGCCAGCCCTCCCTGTCTATCACCAACTCCTGGAGCTTGCTCAAACTCATGTTCATCGAGTCAGTGATGCCATCCAACCATCATCCTCTGTCGTCCCTTCTCCTCCTGCCTTCAATCTTTCCTAGCTTCAGGGTCTTTTCTGATGAGTCAGTTCTTTGCATCAGGTGGCCAAAGTGTTGGGAGTTTTAGCTTCAGCTGAAAAAAACAAAACTAAACCTTTTACTCTAGTTAACAATCTATTTGGAATGGATTTTGTTTGCGACATGAGATAGAGGTCACGTTTTTTTTTCTGTGTGGACCTCAACTGACCCAGCATTATTTATTGAAAAGATTATCCTTTTTCCTCTCTTATGTGGTGTCAGCATGGTGAAAAATCAAGTGACCATATACACATGGACTGTTCCAGGACTCTCGTCTGTCCCATTGGGTTGTCTACCGTTGCAACAACTCCATACTGTCTCTCATCATTTTACATTCATTTTTTATGTCTGGTAGAGCCAGTTCTTCCCTCTTGGTATGTCTTTAGGCTTTCCTTGACTGTTTGTGGCCCTCAACATTCATGAATGATAGTTGCTCTGTCATGCCTGACTCTTTGCAACCCCATGGACTGTAGCCTGCCAGGCTCCTCTGTCCATGGAATTTTCCAGGCAAGATTACTGGAGTGGGTTGCCATTTCCTTCTCCATCAACATTCAGAAATAAACTTTAGAATCAGTGGGTTAGTTTTTGTTTTGTTTTTAATAAAAACAAAAGGAAATGAAGCAAGCCTTATAAGCTTTTGATTAGAATTGTTTTGTATCTTTTATCTTTTCATGAATTTTCTTTCATGAAGAGAACAAGTGAATTTTACCTCTGGGTTTGGGAAGAAAGACATTTATTTTATTTTTCTAAAATCCTGAGAGCTGTACAGCAATGATAAATAGTAATCCAGTGATCTCTTATTTTAAATATTTATTTTTTAAGCAAAACAGTTTATTCACACAGATAATATCTCAGGCTTGAAAGGTTTCTGGTAAACTTCTTAAATGAATTGTTTTCCTAAAACAAATAAGAGGCTTTATTATCTAAGCAGCTGGGTATTTCCTATTGCTTTGAATGTGAAGGGAAACCAACCGCTCAGGATCTGTTAGAACAAGTCTGATTCCTGGGCAGAGGAAAGAAGATTTGTGTAATAATATGTTTTTAAGTGTATATCCTTGATGAAGATTATAAGACAAATCATATAATTTTATAAGTATTAATTATGATGTTTATTTAAATATTTTAAAAATAATGTTTATATAATCAAGTGATATAATGACTGTGCATAAGAATTACTGAATTGTCAAGAGAACTGGATGTGATTTTGACCAGTCATGAACACTCTCTAGGCTTCAGTTTCTGACCTGTAAAATAGGACAGTTGAGATGATCTCTGAGGTTCCTTCCAGAACCAACACCCTGTTTTTCTACCTATCTTAAATCTCCCTTCATAGTGCTAAAAACCACAGCCTCTTTATTATATTATGGATATATTTCATAGTTTGACTTCTAGCCTTTTATTATTCCAAGAAAATTTTAATGTTTTATATTTTAAAATGTCTTTAAGGGAATCATCAAAAAGATCTTCACCAGTATTGAAAAATTCATATGCTATTAAAAAATCACAAAAAATGTAGCATAGTACAAAATTCCAGTTACAAGAATTAATAAGATCTCATGATCTAAAAGTACAGCATGGTAACTATAATTAACTATTGTATTGTATATTTGAAATTTACTAAAAGAATAAGTCTTAAAACTTTTCATCACAAAAAAAGTTAACTTTGTGAGGTGATGGATGTGTTAACTAACCTAATTGTGCATATCATTGAAATTATATCTATATCAAATCAAATCATCACATTGTATACCCTAAACTTACACAATGGTATATGTTAATTATACCTCAATAAATAACAGAGGAATAAGGTAACATAATGTTGAAACTGAACAGATAACTTTTCTATAATAGGACATACATATACATAGTCTTGGGGGTCACTAGAGTAGAAACAATGATGTGTGAAAATAAGAGGCATCCATGCTTAGACACTCATGGAGTTAAGTATACATCAGCGAGATGGAAGTATCCCTAAAACCTTGACCTTCAACTCACTTTCCCAGCAGCTATTTTTTTCCAACTGGGAAACATCACGTATATTTAATATGACCCAGTCCATCTCCCCAAATTATTTTTATTTCTATCTTTCTCTAGGTACCTGGACATGGCTCCTGTATTCTTCTAGCTTCTCATGTTGAAGTCTGCTAATATATTAGTTATAAATGTGACAAAAGGCTATATACTCTCAACTAAATTAACCACCCCCCCCATTGTTTAGGTTTCTGAGTACAAGGTCAAGAGCAAGATCTAACTCAACTGAAATGAAAATATTAGCTGAGTTACAGTTCTGCACTTGGCATAGAAAGATAGAATAAGGCCAATCAACCACCCCTAAATGTAGCAAAAACCAGGTTTTTATTACAACCAAAATACTCTGACTTCATGGAAATGTCAGGTTACTGATTAAAAGACCCACCCACCGCTGACCTTCCTCACGGTAGTGAGGCTCATCTCTTAACTGGCCAGGGACCTGGTGGTGGTTTGCTCCTAGGAAAACCATGAGGACTCCAGCCGAAGAGGGAGCCACAAAGCATAGTTTTCTTCCCCCAAATTTTAAAACCAAATCACCAGTTCTCAGTTGAGATGTTTCCTCTAGAAGTCTAATTAAATATT
>SJYW01050518.1:0-21463 GCA_006410735.1 Raphicerus campestris | reverse complement strand
TGAGCCTGCCCTGAAAGGCAGACACAAAGGAAAACATTGTATGTGCAAGTACCCTTTTCTCTGTTTTTGTGGAGCACAAGTGTTTATTTCTCCAGAGGCTCAAGATCAGCTCACAGGAATGAGGTGCTATCTCTGGGCCTCCATCCCCATAGTGAAACAGGGTCAGCGGAAAGCACCTTCACTCTTGCTGATAGGCCGTGGTACTGGCAGACACACACCCACTTCTCCAGCCGGCTGGGCCTGTTGGTTGTCTGTTTCCCACCTGGGATTTTCCTCCCCATCCCTCTCCTCTTGCTAAAGGCCCCCACAGATCCTGGAGGCTCAGTTCAAGCTCATTTTTCTCCAGGAAACTTGTCTTGACTGGACCAGGCACTCCTCCTCTGCATTCCTATCTCCTATCATAAACTATCTCTGTGCCTAAGGTCGTGTGTGTCCCTGGTATCTCACACAGGTACGGCTCCCTCATTCCAACCTGACAGTGAGTGCCTCAAAGCCAGGGATTATGCCTCTGGGCACTGGGTACACTGCCCTGCCCATTAAGAGAGCCCAGAAAATTCAGTAAATTCAGTAAAGAATAGAATAGGTCTGAGAGTAGATCATCCACCATACATGATCATCAACCCAATGCCAATGAGCCTAAAAGTAAGTAGTGAGGGTTCCAATTGAAAAAAAGGCAATCAAGCAAACATACTTGGGAGGGAAACATCAAACATTTCCTTTCTCACTACAAGAAGTTTAGGAAGAGCAATGACTAGAGCAAGCTGGCCAGCCAGTTAAAATTGATTTCTCTATCTCCACTCAAATGTTCTATTTCATTTGTACTTACAGCTCCTTCTCTGACTGGGTTTCGGCTCAGGGTTTATTGTTTTGATCAATGTTTTGTATTCTGCTCATAAAGGTATCTTGAAATTATGAAATTTTATTGCTAGCAAAGAACTTTAGATTTCTTTGCTTATTTGGAGGTAGAAGAAACAGTTTGGAGCTGGTCATGAGTAAAAAGTCAAATCCTCTGCTTATTAGCTGGGGGATGTTGTGAAAGTTGCTCTCCTCGTTGGACTTTGATTTTCTTAGTATAATAATGGGAGAGTAAATGTCTTCCGGGACTGGTTATTGGGAGGATTAACACTATTGTGGATACTGGGTGGGCACGACAAGGCGGCACTGAAAAAGAGTTTTTTCATAGAAACCAGAAAACTTGTCCTTGGAATAAGTGAGATCAGTGGTTTCCAAAGTCTGTTTCTTAGAATTCTTAAAGTATGAAGATGAGATACTGCAGCCTCCATGCTGGCAGCAGCTGAAGATGCCGGGACTGCCCAGTGAGCACAGCTCTAGCCCTCCTCAGCCAGCAGAGCTCTGCTTGGCTCTATTTTATTTATTAGAGCTCTGTGTAGGACTAACTCATTAAAGAAAAAAAGAGTTCAAAAAGTTTAAACTCCTAGAGTAGCACAATGCTTTTATTCTGTTTACCGAGTCATGCCTGTCTTAATTCTTAAAGCTAAATATTGCTATAATTTAGAACAAAGGCCCCAGTATCAATAGAAATATGTTTGATATCAATGAGTCTTTTCAAAATCCCCTGTTACTTAGGAAAATTGTCTTCTACAACAGGCACCCAGAAAGTTAACTTGATTAAAAAAATAATTATATATATATATATAGGATAAATATCCAGTAAATACCTAAACTACTTACATCAAAATATTTTGAAAGAATAAATGAGATAAATGGTAGAATTTTTTGCTGTAAAAACATGCTGTTCCATCATCTGTATTTAATTTTTATTCCCTTATCTTAGCCATGCTCCCTGCAATTAGGAGATTAAACCAGAGGTAGTGATTAAAGGTTAGCCAAACAAAACTCAAACTCACAAAGGTCTCATAACTCTGATTAATTAGAACAACAATGTCTAGGAGAAGATAGAATAACAGGGAGGATGACTCACTGCTGGGATGATGGTGATATTATGGCAGCTGCTACTGCTGGTTATCACTAATAGATTAGCACACTCCAGGCACTTTGCTGAATACTTAGATTGTCACAATACCCACAAAAAGGCATGATTATTTCCATTTTACAGATAGGAAAACTGAGGTCCAGAGAGTTCAAGTAATTGCACATTGTNACTGCTGGTTATCACTAATAGATTAGCACACTCCAGGCACTTTGCTGAATACTTAGATTGTCACAATACCCACAAAAAGGTATGATTATTTCCATTTTACAGATAGGAAAACTGAGGTCCAGAGAGTTCAAGTAATTGCACATTGTTGCCTAGCTAGTAAGTAGACTCTGCCTCCGGTTGTCTGATTCAAAGATCAGACTTTCAATAACTATGCTACTCTAATTGTTAGGAAGGTGATAATGGACAAGGTAATTCTTCTGACTTTTTAAAAACATTGTCATTTTTAATATTTTTAAAATTTAATTTACTATTATTATTANGTTGTCTGATTCAAAGATCAGACTTTCAATAACTATGCTACTCTAATTGTTAGGAAGGTGATAATGGACAAGGTAATTCTTCTGACTTTTTAAAAACATTGTCATTTTTAATATTTTTTAAATTTAATTTACTATTATTATTACTTTTTTTGCTGTGTGGCTCTTAGTTCCCTGACCAGGGATTGAACTCATACCCTGGGCAATGAAAGCTTGAAATCATAACCTTTGGACTGCCAGGGAATTCCCTCTTCTGACTTTTTGGACCTGCAGTTTTTCCATTAGAAAATTTAATTATACCCTCTCTTTTAGTTTTAGGGAAATGTATAAATGCTTTATTAACTGAATAAACTATTTTAGGTCCAGTCCAAAATGACAGCACGTGTGTATTTGCCTACCCTTTCTCCCAGTATCCTATTGAATAGTCAATAAAGACATAAATAAATCAGTTAGAGTGCTGAAAACAAATAGAATGCCATCAGCAGAAATTTCAATGACTTGGATAAATTTCTGGGAGCCAGAGCGCAGATGGGACCATATTGATGTACAAAAGCAGAGT
The DNA here is from genome assembly GCA_006410735.1 of Raphicerus campestris. Lineage (NCBI taxonomy): Eukaryota > Metazoa > Chordata > Mammalia > Artiodactyla > Bovidae > Raphicerus > Raphicerus campestris. The sequence goes on along the minus strand of SJYW01050518.1, from coordinate 18,465 downwards.
AATGCACAAGCTGAAACACGTGAATGCAGAGTCTTCAGCCAGGATCCTCATCCTGAGAGGCTCCGAGCTTGGAGCCGCTGGGTAGAGAGAAAAAACAAGGGCCTGGGCAGTGATCAGGGCAGTTAACCACAGAACAGACAAAACCCGACGAAACAGCTGGGTCCCTCAGGCCCGCCCGCCACACTCCATGTACAGAGAAGCTCTTTATCCTCAGCTAGACCACTGAAGACTGCATTCTGAAGAGAGTAAGAGCTTCCCGAAGGGGTTGGGGGCTGGGATGGAGGTAGAATGAAGTATTGTCTAGCCTTGGGGCACTAGAGCCTCCACAGTGGACATAAATCCAGCTCCACTCTGAAGTGGAATTCTATCCCTGGATAAAGCTATTCCCTGTTGTTCAGTTGTGATGGTCGTAGACTTGCTAGTGAATTNTATTGTCTAGCCTTGGGGCACTAGAGCCTCCACAGTGGACATAAATCCAGCTCCACTCTGAAGTGGAATTCTATCCCTGGATAAAGCTATTCCCTGTTGTTCAGTTGTGATGGTCCTAGACTTGCTAGTGAATTGCAAGCTTGACTGGCAAATCTATCCACTTACACAGGCTGTAACCAGCTTTCCCATTCAAAAAATGACCTTCTGAGTAAACACACCTGTTAGTGAAATCCACTCAATCAACCTATATTTATCAATATAGTTCTTAGTATATATGAATTGTCAACAAAGGATCACCAGACATTTGAGGGAAATCAACAAGAGGCAAGATAAAGACTGAGGTGAAGATAGACTGGCTTCTGAGGAAACAGAGAAAAAATAATGGGAGATGACTTATAAAATATCTAATTATCTTAACAGAGATTCAAGAGGCATCCTTAAAAATACTGGCTACCATGGGGACAAAGTGGATCAGTTAGAGAACAAGGGAGTTATTGGAAATTTGAAATGATTATCAGAAGTTTTGAGAACTTAGTGAAAGAGCTAAATAGTGAAATGGAAATGGTTGAAGACTCAATTAGGGACATGATTTTTAAAGTGAAGTCATCTCCCAGAAAGCTGGATAAAGTAGAAAATGACATGGATAGTATGAGAAAAATTGTTAGTAAAAATAGATTTTTCAAAAGACTCAGTGTTCATTTAAAAGCAGGTCTAAAAACAATGAAAGGAAGGATGTAATCAAAGACATAATACAGAAAAGTGCTTTGATCTGAAAAGAGTTGGGTCTGAAAAACTGAAAAAAAAAAAAAAAAACTAGCGCAAGACTTTGAATAAAATAAGCCTCAGTTGTACATAGGCACATCTGAAGAAACTGTGGAACAGGTGGGCTAAAGAGAGAATCTGAAAGTTTTCTAGAGAAAAGTGGATAACTACCATGTAGAACAAGTATAAGATGGACAGCACGTCTCTAGCAACACACAAAGCTAGAAAACAATGCTGTAAACGCCTGAAACACAGCAAAAGCAATTTGGAGCCTCGACAATCAAGTGTGAGGGCAAAACTGAGAAGACTACAGATATACAGTAATGCAGAAATTGTATGTTTCATGCATTCTTAAGGAACCCAAGAGAAAGGACAGCATGAGATTCAAAGCATAAGACACAAATCCAGAGATTACTGAAATGAAATCCCAGTTCAATGATTGTGCGGCAAATCTAGGAAGCAGTGAGCCCCAAAACTCAGAGGACTCTGTCATGAATGTCTTCAAGAAGAAAGTCAATTTCAATATGAAATATAAAGCAATCATCTTTTCCACTAATAAGAAAAAGAATGCCTGATAAGGACTCTGAAAAAAAATATTAAATCTGTACAGAAAACCTTTTCTCAGATATGAAGCAACCTAAAATATGCATCATTTCAAGTAGCTGTAGAGAATAAGAAGAGAGCATTGATTTGATTTTAGTGTTTGGAATATTTTCTCTTTGAGTAAGACAATTTAATGAATTACAGCTATCTTCATTTTTCCTATGGGTCCAGTCACCCTCACTGGTTTTACAATAAGTGATTATTCTGGTTCTTATTGCTGCATAACAATTCACCCCAGAATTTATGGCTTAAAATAGCAGCAGTCATGATCACTCATCATTTCTAGGGGAAAGGAATTTGAGGGTGGCTCAGCTAAGAGATTCGGCTCAAGGCATCTTGTGAGATTGCGGTCAGATGGTGGCCAGGCCCGGGGTCATCCTGAAGGCTCCATCACTCACAAGTTTGGTCCCTGAGCTGAAAAAAGTAGAGTGCTGGGCAGATGAGGACTAGGAAATCTTTGGCATCTCTATGTCCAGGTAGGCTGCCCGGGTGCTTTCTCCAGCATGGCAGCTTCATAGTGGGNATTCGGCTCAAGGCATCTTTTGAGATTGCGGTCAAATGGTGGCCAGGCCCGGGGTCATCCTGAAGGCTCCATCACTCACAAGTCTGGTCCCTGAGCTGGAAAAAGTAGAGTGCCGGGCAGATGAGGACTAGGAAATCTTTGGCATCTCTATGTCCAGGTAGGCTGCCTGGGTGCTTTCTCCAGCATGGCAGCTTCATAGTGGGCAGACTCCTTTCAAATTGGTTCAGGGTTCCAAAGGCATGTCTTCCAAGAAAGAACCAGGCAATCACTCTGTTGCCATTATGACCTGGACTAAGATTTGAGAAATGGTTGTATCCTTTAAAAAAGCACCGGCTGCCACAGAGTGTCACTTCCCCTGGACTCTATTAGCCAATGGAGTCAATAGAAGCCACTGAGCTTCCAGGGAACTGGAGATAGGTAGAAGAGTCCTGTGTATGTGTCTATCGATTTACACACACATATATGTGTGTGTATATATATATGGGGAGTGAGGGAGAAGTCAGCTATATATATAAAAAGAGATTTTACTGTGAAGAATTGGCTCATGCCAAATTGGGATTTGACAAGTCCCAGGATCTGCAGGGTGAGTTAGCAGCCTGGAAACCTAGGAGAACCGATGTTGTAATTCTAGTCCAAAGGCTAACCANCTATCGATTTACACACACATATATGTGTGTGTATATATATATATGGGGAGTGAGGGAGAAGTCAGATATATATAAAAAGAGATTTTACTGTGAAGAATTGGCTCATGCCAAATTGGGATTTGGCAAGTCCCAGGATCTGCAGGGTGAGTAGCAGCCTGGAAACCTAGGAGAACCGATGCTGTAATTCTAGCCCAAAGGCTAACCGGCTTGAGATACGAGTAGAGCTGGCATTTCAGTTTGAGTCTAAAGGCAAGAAACAGTTGATGTCCCAGTTTCAAGGGAGTCGAGCAGGAGGAATTCTCCCCTGCTTAGGGGAGGGTCAGCCTTTTTGTTCTATTCAGGCCTTCAACTGTTCGGATGGGGCCCACACACAATACGAAGGCAATCTACTTTATGCAATCTACAGATTTAAATGTTAATCTCATCCAGAAACACCCTCGCAGAAACACGCAGAATGTCTGATCGACTATCCGGGCATCCCCTGGTCTACTTAGAGTTAGTCGCTCAGTCTTGCCCGACTCTGCAACCCCACGGACTACAGCCCGCCAGGCTCATCTGTCCATGGGATTCACCAGGCAAGAATTTTGGAGTGGGTTGCCATTCCCTTCTCCAGTAAAATGACCTAATAAAATGACAAATAAAATTAACCATCCCAGCACCAAACTAAAAGCAACCAAGCCCTGTAGGTAGTAGGAGAGCTTACTTGTAGGGTCACTCAAGGAAATGAAAGCAGTGATAGTGGATGTCGTTAATTGTACACGATGGTACAAGTGCGTCTTACAAACATTATGCTGAGTGAAGAAGTCAGAAAGGAATTCATATAGTATGATTCCATTTATATCAAGTACAACACAGAAAAAAATAATCTCTAGGGTTAGAAGTCAAGATATGGCTGTGTTTGAGCAGCAAAAGGGGTAGTGATTGGGAGAGGGCTCTTCTGAGGTCCTTGTAATGATTTTACCTTGATCTTCATGGTTGTTCACAGGGGTGTTTGTTATAAATCAATGAGTTGTACATTTATGATTTGTAAAATTTTCTGTATGGTTAATACTTCAAAAAAATTTTTAACTTTAATAAAAGAGAGTGATTGGAGAGCTTTTAAACCTTCTAAAAAAACATGAGCAGATATTACTTTCCTAATTTAAAAAATAATCAGAAAAGCAAAATTTTCATCAAGTCAGTATCATGGCAATTTTGTAACATGCAACTCAAAATAAGCAAAGCTATTCTTCAGTTGAATTTGTTTTCAGTAAAGTACTTATTTAAATAATTCATTATGATAAAGAAAAGGCAACAAAAATTTTCAAGTGAATAATGACTCATTTACGAAAGTATTACTGCTTTGCATAAACTCATTAACAAGTGATAGTAAAAAGATTATAAGTATATGTGAATTGTTGAAACATTTATTATAAAATAAAGTAGTATATACACAAGCTTTACTAAAATACTAGTTTTTCATTGTCGTTCTAGCTGCAGCAAATGTTCTTTCTCCAAATTAAACCAAATTAGAAACAAAAGAAAAATTTGGGGAAAACAACATTTAACAGAATTAACTTTAGTCAGCAGATACATTGAGAGTGCAAAAATATTGGAAAATGCATTTAAAATACTTAGGCAGATCACAATGAAAACCACAAAGTATGATGTGTTTATTTGAAATAAACACTGCATTTGTTTATTGTGCTCTCATATTTTGTTTTGGCCTTTAATCTTTTAAAGGTATTTATTGCTGGAAACATGTTTTCAGTTTATCAAAACAGTTTTTATTTTATTTTTTTATATCAAAACAGTTTTTAAAGACTGAAAGAAAAAATGAGCCAAACAAGCCTGGCATTTATATGACTCTATTNTATTTTGTTTTGGCCTTTAATCTTTTAAAGGTATTTATTGCTGGAAACATGTTTTCAGTTTATCAAAACAGTTTTTATTTTATTTTTTTATATCAAAACAGTTTTTAAAGACTGAAAGAAAAAATGAGCCAAACAAGCCTGGCATTTATGACTCTATTTTTTTTAAGATTTTTTTTTATGTGGACCATTTTAAAAATCTTTATTGAATTTGTTACAACGTTGCTTCTGTTTTATGTTTTGTGGGTTTTTTTTTTTTGGCCAAGAGGCATGTGGGATATTAGCTTCCTGATCAGGGATAGAATCCTCAACCCCTGCATTGGAAGGCAAACTCCTAACCACTGGATCACCAAGTAATCCCTGTGATTCATTTTTTTTAAATTATTTGAAATCATGAGAGGAAAGACACTATGTCTACAAAATTAAGTTATTTATTTTAAATATTTTATAGCAAAATTAATGGACATTCTTAAGCATGTAGCAGAAAACTGAAAAAGAGGAATAGGGTTTTAGAAACTTCTTTCTAAAACAAAGACTTTTCTCCACTCAGAGCTTGTAAAAGTGGTGGTAACATGGAATGAGTCTTGTGCCACTTCCTGTAAATACTCTGAACAACAGACAGCAACGACTTAGTTTCTGATGGAATGGATTTCACAATAGTGTCAGGAGATCCAAAAGGTTAAATCAACATTTGTTCCACAGGGCAAGCCCAGAGCTGCCCCGTGGACTCTTGGCCAGACGCAAGGTCAAAGATCAAAACAATTGACCAGCAATGGAGGAAGATAAACCTGGGCAGGATTGTTCTTTGGCTCTCAGGATCCAGGTTAAAAAAAATGAAAGACATGGACTCTGGACCCCTTTATTCTCATGTCATGCTGGAGACGGGAACAGACTAAATCTGTGGATTCAGCCTTGATTCTGTTACAGAGTAAAGGGGAGCCTTGGACATGTTTCCCAGAAGCAACAACTTCCTGAAAGCATCAGAGGGGCACAGATTATAATCCAAGTGGATAAAACTTGGAGCAAATTAATTCAAGGTGGAGTAACTCCCATCTCACGTTCTTCTCAAAGTTCTGGGGTCACACCCATTCTTCCCCTCTGCTGAGGGGCCCAAACAGCTGCCAGCACCTCAGGTTTTGTCTCCTGGGGTCCTCAGTCATCCCATTACTCAACACAGGCCAAGAATACTTAAGAATCACATCTGTTTTCTTTTCCCTCCATAGCCTCTCCTTTTGACTCTCTGGTTAAGTAGAGATGAGGGTGGAGTAAATAGAGATAATATTTGACCAATGAGTCCCTGATTGATTATTCACCTCCATCAGTGCCCCTGCTTGCTTTTAAATATTTCTCCTGAGAATTAAAAACCTTTTACTGCTTTCTCTTTTTGAGTAACTGTGAGACAAAACTGTTTGCTAGGAAAAAAGAAGAAAAAGTTTATTAAAAAGTTTTTGAAATGCAAATTATCTAGTTTTTAAGGCAGTTGTTTAGTTGCTAAATTGTGTCCGACTCTTTTGTGACCCTTTGGACTGGGGTCTTCCAGGCTTCTCTGTCCATGGGATTCCCCAGGCAAGAATACTGGAGTGAGTTTGCATGGCCTCCTCCAGGGGATCTTTCTGACCCAGGGATGAACCTGAGTGTCCTACTTTGGTAGGTGGGTTCCTTACCACTGAGCCTCCAGGGAAGCCCTCCATCCTCGCTCACAGATACAATAAAAAAGAAAAAGATAATTTTTTCCCCTCTGATAAAAACTCAGGATTTACTTTTTTAGCAATTTTCATATAGAAAGGACAGCAGTAATTAACTGTAGTCATTATGTTGCAACTATATTCCTAGAACTTATCTATCTTCTTACTAGAAGTTTAGGATGGCGCTTTTAAAATTTAGTTTCAACAAAGGTTTTATTTTAGAAGATTAAGAAATTTTATTTAGAAGTTTCACAGAAAAATTGTGAAAATAGAGTTTGCACATATCCTTTATTCAGTTTTGCATGAACCGCTTACATTAACGTGATACATTTGTTGTCATTAATGAATCAATAGCGATACATTAATAGTAACTAAAGTCCATAATTCACTCACATTTCCTTAGTTTTTACCGAATCCCTTTTATTCTGTTTCACGATCCCATCCAGGGTACCACATTACACTTAATCATCCTTCTCACCTTCGGTTTCTCTTGGCTGTGAGTTTCTCAAGCTTTTCCTATTTTATATTACCTTGATTTTTGAGGAGTACTGGTCAGGTATCCTGTGGCTTGTTCCCCAGTTGGGGTACTCTGATGCCTTTCTCGTTATTAGACTGTGGCTACGTGTCTGGGGGAGAAAGATCACAGGAGTGAAGTTCCGTTTTCATCATGTTATGCCCTGGTACTTAGGAGCAACATCCCTTAGCACTGTTGGCATGGATCACCTTGCTGGGGGGGTGCTTTTCAGGTTTCTCTACTGAAAAGTTGCTCATTTTCTTCGTTCCACACAGTGCATGTTAGAAGAAAATCAGTATGTGCAGCTGACCGTTAAGAAATAAGGAGTTATACTCCTTTCCTTAAGGGTGAAGTAACTGCATCAGTTAAAAGATGGGGTATCTTAAAAAAAATTTTTTTTTTAATTTTAATTTTGTATTGGGGTATAGCAGATTAAAAATGTGATCGTTTCAGGTGAACAGTCAGTATATGTGTGTGTGTGCGTGTGTGTGTGTGTGTGTGTACACACACGTATCCATTCTCCCCCCAAACCCCTCCCACCCAGGCTGCCACATAACATTGAACAGAATTCCCTGTGCTATCCAGTATGTCCTTGTTGGCTATCCATTTACAACATAGCAGAGTGTACAGGCAACCGTAAGTTTGTTCTTTAAGTCTCTTTTGTAAGTAAGTTCATTTGCATCATTTTCTTTTAGAGTCTACATACATATAAGGGATGCCATACGATTTTTTTCCTTATCTGTCTCACTTACTTCACTCAGAACAACAATATCTAGGTTGGATGGCACATCTTTTACGTTGTTTGCATTCCCTAGTCAAATGCACGAAATCTGTTCTGAACCCAGCCAGACCTCAGGCCTCAGGGCCTTTTCAATATTCCACTCCTCTGCTAACTAGAACCTGACTTCCCCTGGCTCAGACCCCACAGCTACAGGTCACACTCTCTTTCCTGTGGCCCCTCTGCAGCCCCCGTGCTTCTAACACAGGCATGTTGGAAATTCTGGAATCCCAGAATCAAAATAGAACCTCCAAGAAAATGATTGAATTATCTCCCTTCCCAAATTCATATGCTGAAGTCCTAAGGCCCAGGACCTCAGAATTTGACCTTATTTGAAAATAAGGCCATTGAAGATATAATCAGTTAAGGTGAAGTTGTACTGGGGTAAGGGTAAGATAGAGCCTTATTTCAGTATCTAGTGTCCTTATAAATGGGAAATTTGGACATAAGAGAGGAATACTATAGGCAGAGCTTAGGATTATGTCTCTATAGGTCAAGGAATGCCAATGATTGCCAGCAAAACAACCAGAACCTAGAGGAGATGCATGGAACGCACCCTTTCGCAAGTCCTTCAGATGAATCAGGGCTCTGCTGACATCCTGATTTCAAACTTCTGACCTGCAGAACTTTAAGACAGTACATTTTCATTGTTTAAGCCATCCAGACTGTGTTCCTGTTACAACAGCGCTAGGGAACTTATACACCCTCCAAAGATGATGATTCTTATCACAAAGAGAGAAAAACTCTGTACAAGACCTATTTAGCTCATCCCAGGACCAAGCTGAATTCCATGAACACTCATCCGTTGCCTATTCTGTGAACACTTACTAAGCAGTCGCACTGTGCTCAGGACTCATAAGCCCCTGGGGAGCAGTGGAACCTTCATGACCCAGTTTAGGCTGAGGACAGAGACAATGTCGAGACACGGTAGCATTCTATTTTCCTGACGATGGCTATACGCATTCCAGATTCCAAAGCTATACCTGTGAGCATGGTCAATATATTTCTCTTCTGTCTACGTTGAAATATCTTAGATCAGGTTCCCTGGAAAATACACTGAGATTTGTGTGCCAGGGGTATTCGGTGGAGGGTACTCTCAGGAACAATACGTGTATGGGAGGAGGGCAGCAGACCTGGACAGGAGAAGGCAAAGAGTGACGCAGCTGTGCTGAAAGCCCCCACCAGTCCTATGGGGAGCCCTGGAGCTGGGACGACCTTCAGAGATGTGCTGACTGGAGGCGAGCCTTTGTACTCCTGCACAGACCACTCAGTAAATAACTGAGCAAGGCAGCCTGCTTCAGGTAGAGGCTGTCCCGGGAGAGGGGTTCTTCCAGCTGGAAGGAGAACTACCTGAGTCCTAATGGGGATTCTGGAGAAGGCACCCCTTCTCCAGAAGCATTCACTTCAAAGGATATCTGTTTCTGGATGAAAAAGAAAAACCTCTTAACCAACACTTNTTAGGATTATGTCTCTATAGGTCAAGGAATGCCAATGATTGCCAGCAAAACAACCAGAACCTAGAGGAGATGCATGGAACGCACCCTTTCGCAAGTCCTTCAGAGGAATCAGGGCTCTGCTGACATCCTGATTTCAAACTTCTGACCTGCAGAACTTTAAGACAGTACATTTTCATTGTTTAAGCCATCCAGACTGTGTTCCTGTTACAACAGCGCTAGGGAACTTATACACCCTCCAAAGATGATGATTCTTATCACAAAGAGAGAAAAACTCTGTACAAGACCTATTTAGCTCATCCCAGGACCAAGCTGAATTCCATGAACACTCATCCGTTGCCTATTCTGTGAACACTTACTAAGCAGTCGCAATGTGCTCAGGACTCATAAGCCCCTGGGGAGCAGTGGAACCTTCATGACCCAGTTTAGGCTGAGGACAGAGACAATGCCGAGACACGGTAGCATTCTATTTTCCTGACGATGGCTATACGCATTCCAGATTCCAAAGCTATACCTGTGAGCATGGTCAATATATTTCTCTTCTGTCTACGTTGAAATATCTTAGATCAGGTTCCCTGGAAAACACACTGAGATTTGTGTGCCAGGGGTATTCGGTGGAGAGTACTCTCAGGAACAATACGTGTATGGGAGGAGGGCAGCAGACCTGGACAGGAGAAGGCAAAGAGTGACGCAGTTGTGCTGAAAGCCCCCACCAGTCCTATGGGGAGCCCCGGAGCTGGGACGACCTTCAGAGATGTGCTGACTGGAGGCCAGCCTTTGTACTCCTGCACAGACCACTCAGTAAATAACTGAGCAAGGCAGCCTGCTTCAGGTAGAGGCTGTCCCTGGAGAGGGGTTCTTCCAGCTGGAAGGAGAACTACCTGAGTCCTAATGGGGATTCTGGAGAAGGCACCCCTTCTCCAGAAGCATTCACTTCAAAGGATATCTGTTTCTGGATGAAAAAGAAAAATCTCTTAACCAACACTTATTGGGCACCTAGGAAAATTAGTAGACAAATGTTATCTAAGTTGGCTTCCTGAATCATGTTTCTGATAGGTCACAAACACAAAGATAGGTAGCGCTAGAGATGGAAAATCAGAATGGAGAACGTTAAGTTCTCCCTAAGATCAAATAGGCAAGGCTCAGGCACTGGGATGATTAACTCCGTGATTTTGCAAAAAGAAGAGCCGGCCTGCTCTGTCTCCTGTTAGGGAAATGGCCCTGGGCTCAGTTGTGCAATAGATAAAGTTGGGCCATCTCATCTGTCTTCAGGCACCTGTCCAAGCACCTGATCCTTTGTAAACTACGTGGCTTTGCTCAGGAATCTCAAGCTCCTCCTGAGCGTGATGTCCAGAGGCTTAGCAGAACTCTGTTGGCTTGCAGAAATGTCTCCCTGGAGGAATGAACCCAGGCCTGAAAATTTACGCACACAGAACTGTTGGTGGTTCCTGCCTCTGATCCATAGCCATCAAGGGAGAGGGTGCCTTGCTTTCTGGTTCCACGGAAACTCACTTCCCCTACATCAAGGCAGGCCTCTCCTTCCTACCTGTACTTGTTTCCTAGGATTACCTGAAATAACTACAACCTGGTGGGTTCACACAACAGAAATGGATTCTTTCATAGTCCTGGAGGCCAAAAGTCCAAAAATAAAGTATTGGCAGGGCCACACACTCTCTGAAGGTTCTAGGGGAGGATCTGGTCCGTGCCGTCTGGTGCAGCTGGCTGCCCTTGACGTGCCTTGGCTTATAGACACATCACTGCAGTCCCCACCTCTGTCTTCACATGGTGCTGCTTCCTGTGTGTCTGTGTCTCCTCTCCTCTTCTTACAAGGACACCAGTCATATTAGATTGGACTTCTGGTGGCTCAGTGGTAAAGAATCCATCTGCCAAGTAGGAGACTCACACTTGATCCCTGGGTGGGGAAGATCCCCTGGGGAAGGAAATGGCAACCCACTCCAGTATTCTTGCCTGGGAAATCCCACGGACAGAGGGGCCTGCTGGGCTATAGTCCACGGGGTCCTAAAAGAGTTGGACACAACTTAGTGACTAAACAAAAACAACGTATTAGATTAGGACCCATATACTCCAGTGTGACCTCATCTTATCTTAATTACATCCACAATAACCCTATTCCCAAATAAGGTCATAGTCACAGGTACCAGGGATTACGACTTCAGCCTATTTTCCAGGAAGGAGGTGGGGGAGGGAAACACAGTTCAAATCATAACACTGTCTAAGGTAATGATGCCTGTTAGTACTTCTCCTAAATACTAATAGAAGAAACCTTGACAGTTTCCTCAAGACCTCTCAACATAACATGTGCATCTTTATATTTTGGAGAAAAAAGTGAAGTCCTATGGCTGAAACTCTGAGATCTATCATAAAAAAATAGGTAATTGGAATAATTTCAGCCCAGAGATGATGGGCAAGATGAGCCAAAGTGATATAAAAGGAAAGGTATTTTGAGGCCTCTGGGGCCTTAGTGAGGTCTATTAAATAGTACGTACCAACTTCACCTACTCTTAGCTAATTACCTCCACTAATGGAACAGATAGTATCACTGATGAGGCCAAAATTTGATCTTAATTCTGAACAACTTGATCCACCCTACAAGCCTAACCCTCAGCGACCTTTTCACAGAGATAACAAGAACAATGGTCCAGGGAAGACCTGTCAGAGACGCCAGTGTGAAACCCATCCCATATAAACCCAACCTAGAATCTTCCAGTGAATTGGGTCACAGAGGCCTCCATAGTGAAAAAGGATCCCATCCTATTCTAATCTGTTTAACTTTAAGACAGCTGCACTTTCATTATGTTCTTAAATAGAAATAATGATGAGATAATATAGAACAGGGATCCCCAACCTCTGGGATCTAATGCCCGATGATCTGAGTTGGAGTTGATACAGTAATAAGAGAAATAAGGGGCTTCCCTCAGTGGCTCAGAGGGTAAAGAGTCTGCCTGCAAAACAGGAGACCAGGGTTCAATCCCTGGATCAGGAAGATCCCCTGGAGAAGAAAATGGCAACCCATTCCAGTATTCTTACCTGGAGAATCTACATGGACAGAGGAGCCTGGTGGGCTACAGTCCATGGGGTCAGAAAGAGTCAGACACGAGTGAACGACTTCACTTTCTGAGTTGGAGTTGATATAATAATATAAATAAAGTGCACAATAAATGTAAATGCACTTGAATCATCCCTAAACCATCTCCGCCCTCTACCCCGTTCCTTGGAAAATTTGTCTTCCATGCCAGCCAGAAAGGTTGGGGACCGCTTCTGTAGAATTCTAACCATCCACATGTTAAGATGAATCACTGTGAAGTTGGCACCAGAGGTTAATGAGAAGGTGCGATAAACTGCAGGAAAGGGAAAAGGACTGGCATTTATATTTTGCTGCTAAAAGAGAGATGTGGGGGGATTTCCCTGGCTGTCCAGTGGTAAGGGCTCTGCCCTTCCACTATAGGGGGCCTGGATTTGACCCCTAGTCAGGGGAATAAGATACTGCAAGTTGTGCATTGCACTGCCAAGAAAATGTAAAAATAGAAAAATAAAAAATACAGCTTAAAAAAATTTTAAGTCATCTGATTTCACATGTAATTTCAGGCTTGCTTAACTGCTTCCTAAAAAGATCTTTGAAGGAATAAAAGAAAAGTCTCTATCCTAGAACTCAATAATGACTAGAAATTCTAGTAACCAACCGATCAGCCTTATTGGATCCCATAAACGGTGAGATACTTTCCAGCAATGATGAGGCTCATGACTGTCTTTGAGGGGAAAAAAAAAAAAAAGACAGTGGAAAGATGTATGGCAGCTGAGCAAGCTATAAGCTTCCTGTTTGGAAACCTCCTGCAGCTTAACTAGACTCAGAATGTAATTCCTTCCCCCGTAAAATGGAGAGAGATGACCAGACTTTTCCTGGGAGCAGTGGAATGTAGTGTCCAGACCATAAATCCCAGTTTGAATACTGCAAAGACCTTGGGCAAAGAAACTACTGAATGTCTTAGAACCTCAGTTCCCTCATCTATAAAATGAAANGTGTGTGTGTGTGTGTGTGTACACACACGTATCCATTCTCCCCCCAAACCCCTCCCACCCAGGCTGCCACATAACATTGAACAGAGTTCCCTGTGCTATCCAGTATGTCCTTGTTGGCTATCCATTTACAACATAGCAGAGTGTACAGGCAACCGTAAGTTTGTTCTTTAAGTCTCTTTTGTAAGTAAGTTCATTTGCATCATTTTCTTTTAGAGTCTACATACATATAAGGGATGCCATACGATTTTTTTCCTTATCTGTCTCACTTACTTCACTCAGAACAACAATATCTAGGTTGGATGGCACATCTTTTACGTTGTTTGCATTCCCTAGTCAAATGCACGAAATCTATTCTGAACCCAGCCAGACCTCAGGCCTCAGGGCCTTTTCAATATTCCACTCCTCTGCTAACTAGAACCTGACTTCCCCTGGCTCAGACCCCACAGCTACAGGTCACACTCTCTTTCCTGTGGCCCCTCTGCAGCCCCCGTGCTTCTAACACAGGCATGTTGGAAATTCTGGAATCCCAGAATCAAAATAGAACCTCCAAGAAAATGATTGAATTATCTCCCTTCCCAAATTCATATGCTGAAGTCCTAAGGCCCAGGACCTCAGAATTTGACCTTATTTGAAAATAAGGCCATTGAAGATATAATCAGTTAAGGTGAAGTTGTACTGGGGTAAAGGTAAGATAGAGCCTTATTTCAGTATCTAGTGTCCTTATAAATGGGAAATTTGGACATAAGAGAGGAATACTATAGGCAGAGCTTAGGATTATGTCTCTATAGGTCAAGGAATGCCAATGATTGCCAGCAAAACAACCAGAACCTAGAGGAGATGCATGGAACGCACCCTTTCGCAAGTCCTTCAGATGAATCAGGGCTCTGCTGACATCCTGATTTCAAACTTCTGACCTGCAGAACTTTAAGACAGTACATTTTCATTGTTTAAGCCATCCAGACTGTGTTCCTGTTACAACAGCGCTAGGGAACTTATACACCCTCCAAAGATGATGATTCTTATCACAAAGAGAGAAAAACTCTGTACAAGACCTATTTAGCTCATCCCAGGACCAAGCTGAATTCCATGAACACTCATCCGTTGCCTATTCTGTGAACACTTACTAAGCAGTCGCACTGTGCTCAGGACTCATAAGCCCCTGGGGAGCAGTGGAACCTTCATGACCCAGTTTAGGCTGAGGACAGAGACAATGTCGAGACACGGTAGCATTCTATTTTCCTGACGATGGCTATACGCATTCCAGATTCCAAAGCTATACCTGTGAGCATGGTCAATATATTTCTCTTCTGTCTACGTTGAAATATCTTAGATCAGGTTCCCTGGAAAATACACTGAGATTTGTGTGCCAGGGGTATTCGGTGGAGGGTACTCTCAGGAACAATACGTGTATGGGAGGAGGGCAGCAGACCTGGACAGGAGAAGGCAAAGAGTGACGCAGCTGTGCTGAAAGCCCCCACCAGTCCTATGGGGAGCCCTGGAGCTGGGACGACCTTCAGAGATGTGCTGACTGGAGGCGAGCCTTTGTACTCCTGCACAGACCACTCAGTAAATAACTGAGCAAGGCAGCCTGCTTCAGGTAGAGGCTGTCCCGGGAGAGGGGTTCTTCCAGCTGGAAGGAGAACTACCTGAGTCCTAATGGGGATTCTGGAGAAGGCACCCCTTCTCCAGAAGCATTCACTTCAAAGGATATCTGTTTCTGGATGAAAAAGAAAAACCTCTTAACCAACACTTATTGGGCACCTAGGAAAATTAGTAGACAAATGTTGTCTAAGTTGGCTTCCTGAATCATGTTTCTGATAGGTCACAAACACAAAGATAGGTAGCACTAGAGATGGAAAATCAGAATGGAGAACGTAAGTTCTCCCTAAGATCAAATAGGCAAGGCTCAGGCACTGGGATGATTAACTCCATGATTTTGCAAAAAGAAGAGCCGGCCTGCTCTGTCTCCTGTTAGGGAAATGGCCCTGGGCTCAGTTGTGCAATAGATAAAGTTGGGCCATCTCATCTGTCTTCAGGCACCTGTCCAAGCACCTGATCCTTTGTAAACTACGTGGCTTTGCTCAGGAATCTCAAGCTCCTCCTGAGCGTGATGTCCAGAGGCTTAGCAGAACTCTGTTGGCTTGCAGAAATGTCTCCCTGGAGGAATGAACCCAGGCCTGAAAATTTACGCACACAGAACTGTTGGTGGTTCCTGCCTCTGATCCATAGCCATCAAGGGAGAGGGTGCCTTGCTTTCTGGTTCCACGGAAACTCACTTCCCCTACATCAAGGCAGGCCTCTCCTTCCTACCTGTACTTGTTTCCTAGGATTACCTTAAATAACTACAACCTGGTGGGTTCACACAACAGAAATGGATTCTTTCATAGTCCTGGAGGCCAAAAGTCCAAAAATAAAGTATTGGCAGGGCCACACACTCTCTGAAGGTTCTAGGGGAGGATCTGGTCCGTGCCGTCTGGTGCAGCTGGCTGCCCTTGACGTGCCTTGGCTTATAGACACATCACTGCAGTCCCCACCTCTGTCTTCACATGGTGCTGCTTCCTGTGTGTCTGTGTCTCCTCTCCTCTTCTTACAAGGACACCAGTCATATTAGATTGGACTTCTGGTGGCTCAGTGGTAAAGAATCCATCTGCCAAGTAGGAGACTCACACTTGATCCCTGGGTGGGGAAGATTCCCTGGGGAAGGAAATGGCAACCCACTCCAGTATTCTTGCCTGGGAAATCCCACGGACAGAGGGGCCTGCTGGGCTATAGTCCACGGGGTCCTAAAAGAGTTGGACACAACTTAGTGACTAAACAAAAACAACGTATTAGATTAGGACCCATATACTCCAGTGTGACCTCATCTTATCTTAATTACATCCACAATAACCCTATTCCCAAATAAGGTCATAGTCACAGGTACCAGGGATTACGACTTCAGCCTATTTTCCAGGAAGGAGGTGGGGGAGGGAAACACAGTTCAAATCATAACACTGTCTAAGGTAATGATGCCTGTTAGTACTTCTCCTAAATACTAATAGAAGAAACCTTGACAGTTTCCTCAAGACCTCTCAACATAACATGTGCATCTTTATATTTTGGAGAAAAAAGTGAAGTCCTATGGCTGAAACTCTGAGATCTATCATAAAAAAATAGGTAATTGGAATAATTTCAGCCCAGAGATGATGGGCAAGATGAGCCAAAGTGATATAAAAGGAAAGGTATTTTGAGGCCTCTGGGGCCTTAGTGAGGTCTATTAAATAGTACGTACCAACTTCACCTACTCTTAGCTAATTACCTCCACTAATGGAACAGATAGTATCACTGATGAGGCCAAAATTTGATCTTAATTCTGAACAACTTGATCCACCCTACAAGCCTAACCCTCAGCGACCTTTTCACAGAGATAACAAGAACAATGGTCCAGGGAAGACCTGTCAGAGACGCCAGTGTGAAACCCATCCCATATAAACCCAACCTAGAATCTTCCAGTGAATTGGGTCACAGAGGCCTCCATAGTGATAAAGGATCCCATCCTATTCTAATCTGTTTAACTTTAAGACAGCTGCACTTTCATTATGTTCTTAAATAGAAATAATGATGAGATAATATAGAACAGGGATCCCCAACCTCTGGGATCTAATGCCCGATGATCTGAGTTGGAGTTGATACAGTAATAAGAGAAATAAGGGGCTTCCCTCAGTGGCTCAGAGGGTAAAGAGTCTGCCTGCAAAACAGGAGACCAGGGTTCAATCCCTGGATCAGGAAGATCCCCTGGAGAAGAAAATGGCAACCCATTCCAGTATTCTTACCTGGAGAATCTCCATGGACAGAGGAGCCTGGTGGGCTACAGTCCATGGGGTCACAAAGAGTCAGACACGAGTGAACGACTTCACTTTCTGAGTTGGAGTTGATATAATAATATAAATAAAGTGCACAATAAATGTAAATGCACTTGAATCATCCCTAAACCATCTCCGCCCTCTACCCCGTTCCTTGGAAAATTTGTCTTCCATGCCAGCCAGAAAGGTTGGGGACCACTTCTATACAATTCTAACCATCCACATGTTAAGATGAATCACTGTGAAGTTGGCACCAGAGGTTAATGAGAAGGTGCGATAAACTGCAGGAAAGGGAAAAGGACTGGCATTNGCTTCTGTAGAATTCTAACCATCCACATGTTAAGATGAATCACTGTGAAGTTGGCACCAGAGGTTAATGAGAAGGTGCGATAAACTGCAGGAAAGGGAAAAGGACTGGCATTTATATTTTGCTGCTAAAAGAGAGATGTGGGGGGATTTCCCTGGCTGTCCAGTGGTAAGGGCTCTGCCCTTCCACTATAGGGGGCCTGTATTTGACCCCTAGTCAGGGGAATAAGATACTGCAAGTTGTGCATTGCACTGCCAAGAAAATGTAAAAATAGAAAAATAAAAAATACAGCTTAAAAAATTTTTAAGTCATCTGATTTCACATGTAATTTCAGGCTTGCTTAACTGCTTCCTAAAAAGATCTTTGAAGGAATAAAAGAAAAGTCTCTATCCTAGAACCCAATAATGACTAGAAATTCTAGTAACCAACCGATCAGCCCTATCGGATCCCATAAACGGTGAGATACTTTCCAGCAATGATGAGGCTCATGACTGTCTTTGAGGGGAAAAAAAAAAAGACAGTGGAAAGATGTATGGCAGCTGAGCAAGCTATAAGCTTCCTGTTTGGAAACCTCCTGCAGCTTAACTAGACTCAGAATGTAATTCCTTCCCCCGTAAAATGGAGAGAGATGACCAGACTNAAAAAAAAAAAGACAGTGGAAAGATGTATGGCAGCTGAGCAAGCTATAAGCTTCCTGTTTGGAAACCTCCTGCAGCTTAACTAGACTCAGAATGTAATTCCTTCCCCCGTAAAATGGAGAGAGATGACCAGACTTTTCCTGGGAGCAGTGGAATGTAGTGTCCAGACCATAAATCCCAGTTTGAATACTGCAAAGACCTTGGGCAAAGAAACTACTGAATGTCTTAGAACCTCAGTTCCCTCATCTATAAAATGAAATTATAATAATGTCTATTCTCATAGGGTGTCTGTAAGAATCAAAAGAGATACAATGTGTTTAATGTTTTCTCAAGATTGCAGGAGAAACATCAATAATTTCAGGTATGCAGATGACACCACCCTTATGGCAGAAAGT
>SJYW01050516.1:0-12259 GCA_006410735.1 Raphicerus campestris | reverse complement strand
TATATAGTATTTATAAATATAACATAATTGCCTCAGACACATTGACAGCCAATTGCCTGGCTTGCTGCAGTCCATAGGGTTGCAAAGAGTTGGACACAACTGAGCTACTGAACAACAATAATTATTATTAGGATTTTCTATCAGAGAGATGATAATTAAAAAATATTTTAGGGGACTTCCCTAGTGGTTCATTGGCTAAGACTCTGCACTCCCAATGCAGGAGGCCTGGGTTCAATCTCTGGTGGGGGAACTAGATCCCATAAGCTGCAACTCAGAGGTTGCATGCCACTACTAAAGATCCTGCATGCCACGAGGAAGATCAAAGATCCTGGGTGCCACAACTAAAACCTGGCGCAGCCAAATAAATATTTTAAAAGATATTTTTCTAATTCGACAAATATATAGATTTGCATATATTTTTGAATCAATTAAATGTTGCACAAATATTCTGTGCCATAGTCAACTATCATGACTAGAGGAGCTTATGGAAATGTAAGTGTAAGATGTATGGATATGAGTTGGACTATAAAGAAAGCTGAGCACTGAAGAATAGATGCTTTTGAACTGTGGTGTTGGAGAAGACTCTTGAGAGTTCCTTGGACAGCAAGGAGATCCAGCCAGTCCATCCTAAAGGAAATGAGTCCTGACTATTCATTGGAAGGACTGATGCTGAAGCTGAAACTCCAATACTCTGGCCACCTGATGCAAAAAACTAACTCATTGGAAAAGGCCCTGATACTCGGAAAGATTGAAGGCAGGAAGAGAAGGGGACAATAGAGGATGAGATGGTTGGATGGCATCACCGACTTGATGGACATGAGTTTGAGCAAGCTCTGGGAGTCGGTGATGGACAGGGAGGCCTGGCATACTGCAGTCCATGGGGTTGCAAAGAGTTGGACATGAGTGAGTGACTGAACTGAACTGAACTGAATGTATGAACAAATAGGGAAGAGGTAATGCATCAGTGAAATAATCAGTATATTAGTTATCTACTGCTGTATAACAAATTATCTAAAAACNATAAGCAGTTTCCTTCTATAGACTTTAATACTAGCAAAACTGTAAAGGTCTATTGCTGACCTAGATTATCCTATAGAAAAATGAAATCTTTTCAAAGTCAACATTAAAATTCACATTATTCAGAGTTTTCTTTTTCACGGTTTATCTTAGAGCGTGCCTGTGGGAGCTGTTTTGCTCCACGTACAATAGTATCACTGCTGGCTTGAGCTCTGTGGGCCCTGTGGTGTTATCTATTATACAGAAGAGTTTGCTAGTTCATTAATGAACTGATAAAGGCTCAACTACCTGCCCTCAATTTTCTTTCTTTTGAGAGACAATCTTTCAGATATGATACAGTTTGTTAATGTATTTTACATATGGTACGACTTCTATTTCTTCACACTTGTCCGTCAGTTCAGTTACTTAGTCGTGTCTCTTTGTGACCCCATGGACTCCAGCACGCTAGTCCGTCACCAACTTCTGGAGCTTGCTCAAACTCATGTCCATCGAGCCAGTGACCGCATCCAACCATCCTTGGTCGTCCCCTTTTCCTCCTGCCTTCAATCTTTCCCAGCATCAGGCTCTTTTCCAATTAATCAATTCTTTGCATCAGATGGCCAAAGTATTGGAGTTTCAGCTTTAGCATCAGTCCTTCCAGTGAATATTCAGGACTGATTTCGTTTAGAATGGACTGGTTGGATTTCCTTGCAGTCCAAGGGACTCTCAAGGGTCTTCCCAATAGCATCAAAAGCATCAATTCTTTGGCACTCAGCTTTCTTTATAGTCCAACTCTCATTACTATTACAGTTGTAGTATTAGGTTAAAAGTAGTGCTATGTATACTAAATTACAGAGTATATACATGCCAGCTTTATTTTAGTGGCATCCTAATGAATAATGGTTTATCTGCTTGCAATGCAGGAGACCCCCCTTTGATTCCAGGCTTGGGAAGATCCTCTGGAGAAGGGATAGGCTACCCACTCCAGTATTCTTGGGCTTCTCTGGTGGCTCAGCTGATAAATAATCTGCCCACAATGCAGGAGACCTGGGTTCGATCCCTGGGTTAGGAAGATCCCCTAAGAAGGGAAAGGCTACTCACTTCAATATTCTGGCCTGGAGAATTCCATGGATTGTATAGTCCATGGGGTTGTAAAGAGTTGGACACAACAGAGCAACCTTCACTTTATGTATTTTGAGCAAATGAATTAAGCTATGTTATTGTATTTGTATCTATTGAAAGAAAAAGATTCACTTTGATTTAGTACCAGTAGAATTTACAATAACCATGACAATTATTTAATCTTGTTTTTGTTTTCTGTTTCTCAAGCCAAAATATGGCTGGGAGGTTTTTTCCTAAAGTACTTATATTAGTGTACCTCCAGCTACCATACTGATTAAAAAGCAAAGCAAAGCAAAACAGTCCTCTTCTTATTGTTTCTATGTTCCTATTTTTAAGTGACATAGTATTTAAAAAATATAATCATTTATCTAATTGCCAAGGTAGCACTTTAAGTAAAAAGAAGACAAGAATTTTGGAGAATGGCATCGAAACATGTATAATATCATATATGAAACGAATCGCCAGTCCAGATTCGATGCATGATATTGGATGCTTGGGGCTGGTGTACTGAGACGACCCAGAGGGATGGTACGGGGAGGGAGGAGGGAGGGGAGTTCAGGTTGGGGAACACGTGTATACCTGTGGCAGATTCATGATGATGTATGGCAAAACCAATACAATATTGTAAAGTAATTAACCTCCAATTAAAATAAATAAATTCATATTAAATTTTATTTTAAAAAACCTTTGTATCTCACTGTCTTAAGATTATATGCTTGTATTTTTCAATTAATTTCTCTAATATAGTATACACATGCACACATACACATGGATTATATCTGAATCAGTTTCATGGATCGAAATTCAAAAGATAAAAATGTTAGAAAATTAAAATCTTCCTCATTCAGAACCTCAGTTCTCTAGCTCCTTTCCATGGAGCCTCCAATGTTTTCTGTTCTTTCTTCTTGCAGAGATACTTTAAGTAGATTTATATTTTCCTTCTTCCCAACCCAAATAGTAGCTTAATAGTCAAATTGTCTTGTGCCTTGTTTTTTTCATTTTATAATCTTAAGAGATATTTTCATATTAATACAATATGTCTTCTGTTAAAAATGTATAGCATTCAATATATAATGCAGATATATAATTTATTTAATCAGTTCCTTATTAATGGTTATTTGTTTCCAATCTTCTGTTTTTGTAATTCTACAATGAGTGATCTTGTGTATTAGCTTACTAGGGCTGCTGGGTCAAAGCACCATGAACTGGGTGGCTTATCAATAGAAATCTATTATCTCAGAGTTCTGAGGCTCAAAATCTAAAATTGAAGTGGTGGCAGCATTGGTTTCTTCTGAAGGCTCTGAGAGAAGGATCTAGCTCCACGCCTCTCTCCTTGGCTGGTAGATACCCATCTTTCCCTATGTCTCTGCACATCATCTTCTTTGCATGCCTCTGTGTTCAAATTTCCTCTTTTTGCACCAGTCAAAATGCATTAGTGTTAATCGCTCAATCATGTCTGACTCTTTGCAACCCATGAACTGTAGTCCACCAGGCTCCTCTATTCCATGTAGTTCTCCAGACAAGAATACTGGAGTGGGTAGCCATTCCCTTCTCCAGAAGATCTTTTCAACCCAAGGATTGAACCCTAATTTCCTGCACTGCAGACAGATTCTTTACCATCTGAGCCACCAGGGGTGCACCATAATGAATTAGGACCCACTTTAATTATCTCATTTTAACTTCATTACCTTCTAAGGACCCTATCTCCAAATAAGGTCATGTTCTGAGGTACTGTGTTTAGGACTTTAATATGAAAAATTTGAGAGGGATACAATTCAACCTATAATACCTGTTGTATATATCACTTTGCACATAATAAAAGTATATTTGGGGACAAATTTCTAGAATTCAGATAGTTCAATCAAAGGTTAGGTATGCTTGTAGTTTTTACCGATATTGCCAAGTTATCTTCTATAAAAACTAGCAATTTATAGCTCTCATGAACAATGGATGAACATACCGTCTCCCTTAACCTCTTACATAATGTGTTATTGACTGCTGGATCTTTGGAAATCCAATAAGTGAAAATTGTTCTTTATCTAGTTATAATTTGCATTTTTCATAAAGGCATGAACTTAAGCATATTTTTCACATTTTGAGTATATGCTTTTTAAAAAATTTGGAATCAAACCATAAATAATATTTTATAGTTTTTTTTCACTTAAGCAATATTAATGGGTATGCTTCTATATTATGCAACATTTTTCTACAATAGGCTTTGTATTATACCATTCTATATCTATATTAAAATTTACTTAATTAATTCTCTATTGTACATTTATGTTGTTTCCAACATTTTCACTTTTAAAATAATACCGATATAACTATAGAGATAAATCTTTGGGCACAGCAGCAATAGAAGTTAACTCTTTGCTTTATTGTAGGTAGATTGTTGAAGCTGAATTGATATTTAGATGAAGTCATATCAATGTCCACCTTTTAACTCTATTTCCCTAACAAAATGTTTTTGCTTGTGATTTTAAGAAAGTCGCCTCTCAGTAGTTGAGGTTGTTCTTAGATTTTTGTTTTCTGTACTACATCTTAATTTTCCTGTAATAAAATTCAATTGTCTCTGATATTAGCTGTGCCATGCACTACATCATATTATGAGTATGAGTGGATAGTACTACTTGGGCAGCGCAGCAGGCAACATACTTTTGCACATTTTGGTGTCTTTTAATTTACTGCTTATAGTCGTATCTAGGGCTAGACAGAATAATAGCAAACAATACTTACTGAGGGCTTGAAATGTATTAACTTATTAATCTTTTCAATGAAGACAGTATAACTAATGGGATGACACTGTAACAGACAGTTATTGCTATAATAGTGCTGTGAAACAAGCTATCCCAAATCTCAGCACTTATAACAGCAAGCGTTTAATTTTGTTTTGCTCATGGACTGACATTTGGCTAAGGTTCTGCTGTGTTTGGTCAGTATTAGCTGACCCTGGTTCCAATCTACATATTGGGTGCAAATTTATTCCACATTTCTCTTATCCTCATTTGAAACAGAATCTACCCTGAGAATGTTCCTCACACGATGGACAGCAAGAATGTAAGAAGCAAGCCAATTTTATGGGACCACATTTATGACCCCCACTAATATTTTGCTGGCAAAAGCAAGTATGCCAGTGACCCAAATGTGATACCAACACGGCAGAGAATCATGCTTCACTCACAGTGGGAGAGAAATGTACAAAAGAGAAATGTACACTTATGTTTTTAATTCTATCACAAGAGAGTGAAGAACTAGAACCAATAATTTAATCTACCATAGAGACTTTTGACGAATGGGTGAGTAAGTAACAAATTTCAAAAGTTTCACATAGAAACCAATTTCATTTCTTTTTTTGGCTAACATTGCATCTGAAATCCTACAGGGCTAAATGTCTAAAAAAGACCTTTTTAATTTGAGAGATATTTAATTTTACATATCAGTTAGGATCTAAAGAAAATCCAAACTTCTGAAAGAAGAGCCCTGCTTATACACTGATTATAATGTTCTGGGGAAGAAAACAGACATTTATATAAATAATCCAGAGCAAGATGTAAGATGGTACATGTCCTTAAATGATCAGTTGCAAGTAAAATGGTAGAGGTATTTACTATACAATAACTGGGTTTTCCTAGTTTGATTTTCCAGTTACTAAATTTTTTTTTCTGTACTGAGAAATGCAGAAAAAAACTGTCTAATAGCTAAACTTGGAAATTTTTTTTATTCCCAGAAATACTAATATACTTTTTATTATGCATATTTTAGAAGGAGACTATAGGAGCTCCACAGTTTCAGAAAAACAGATTAATGTGTTTCTTAAGTCTTCTGTCTTTCAACAAATTGAACAGTCTGGAGTGTCAAATTGAAAATAAGAAAGGAAAAAAATCTGCTAGTATGAAGAGCTGCGTGAATAAAAATGTAAGACAATAAGATCCATTGTTGAAAAATTTAAAAATCCCTTTAGTCTTTGATTCAATTTAAAAAATGTGAAGTTAGAAAAACAAACACAATAATATAGTTCTCTAGAAATACTTCATTTGGGGTTACTTCTTTTAGAAATGATAGAAAACAATTCACGAGTGAACATGGTGAACGTAGGAAACCATTGCTAATTGTCAGTCTTGATGTGAAAAAAATAGAGTAGTTTGAGAAAAAAATATTCTAACCAGCATCTCAACTTTTATGCTTGTTTGGAGCAGAATTAACTGAAGGATCATTTTAATGGTAAAAAAACATCCATATATTCTAGTGCATTTCCATATAGCTTATTTCAGAAATTGAGATAGACTTCTAAAGAAACATTATTATACCATTCATGATATAGATGTTTGAATTAATCTTTCCCAACAACTTGCTAATATTTTTATAGTCTATGTGAGAGTAATAGAGAATGAAATTGGTTAACAGTGGTACCAGTAAGCTCATTAAAGTATAAAAGAATTTTCTTTCTTGCAAGAGGTAAATTTGGGGGCAGCTAAGAGGAACAATTCCCACATTCATTTGATATGTTCAAACTCAGTAACAAGGATGCAAAAATAATCTAACTGGATGAAGACAGTAATATAATAATTTAGGCTCTTGATTACTGTGTTGTTGTAAGACTGTGAGTAACCTTGTCTGATAAGCTATGTGTTTAAATTCAAAGTCACATATATGTAATGGGTTGCTCTTTCATCAGGTGGAGATTTTAAAGTAGGAATCTTCAGGTGGTCATAAAAAAGAACACAAAATGTGGTCTTCCAAGATATGATTTTGAGTTCCAACTTTGTCATTAAGCAGTTGAGTTTCTCAACTTCTCTGAGACTTAATTTTCTCCTCTATAAAATGTGGATAAAGACGCCAATTGCAAAGGCTGTGATGAGTGTGAAATGAAATAATTTTATAATATAAAATTTAATAACATATCAACCCTGGGATTTCTTTGGAAGAAATGATGCTAAAGCTGAAACTCAAGTACTTTGGCCACCTCATGTGAAGAGTTGACTCATTGGAAAAGACTCTGATGCTGGGAGGGATTGGGGGCAGGAGGAGAAGGGGACGACAGAGGATGAGATGGCTGGATGGCATCACTGACTCGATGGATGCGAGTCTGAGTGAACTCCGGGAGTTGGTGAAGGACATGGGAGGCCTGGCGTGCTGCAATTCATGGGGTCGCAGAGTCGGACATGACTGAGCAACTGAACTGAACTGAACATAAAATTATAATGTAGTTTCTAATGTATAATTATATAGTATTTATAAATATAATTGCCTCAGACACATTGACAGCCAATTGCCTGGCTTGCTGCAGTCCATAGGGTTGCAAAGAGTTGGACACAACTGAGCTACTGAACAACAATAATTATTATTAGGATTTTCTATCAGAGAGATGATAATTAAAAAATATTTTAGGGGACTTCCCTAGTGGTTCATTGGCTAAGACTCTGCACTCCCAATGCAGGAGGCCTGGGTTCAATCTCTGGTGGGGGAACTAGATCCCATAAGCTGCAACTCAGAGGTTGCATGCCACTACTAAAGATCCTGCATGCCACGAGGAAGATCAAAGATCCTGGGTGCCACAACTAAAACCTGGCGCAGCCAAATAAATATTTTAAAAGATATTTTTCTAATTCGACAAATATATAGATTTGCATATATTTTTGAATCAATTAAATGTTGCACAAATATTCTGTGCCATAGTCAACTATCATGACTAGAGGAGCTTATGGAAATGTAAGTGTAAGATGTATGGATATGAGTTGGACTATAAAGAAAGCTGAGCACTGAAGAATAGATGCTTTTGAACTGTGGTGTTGGAGAAGACTCTTGAGAGTTCCTTGGACAGCAAGGAGATCCAGCCAGTCCATCCTAAAGGAAATGAGTCCTGACTATTCATTGGAAGGACTGATGCTGAAGCTGAAACTCCAATACTCTGGCCACCTGATGCAAAAAACTAACTCATTGGAAAAGGCCCTGATACTCGGAAAGATTGAAGGCAGGAAGAGAAGGGGACAATAGAGGATGAGATGGTTGGATGGCATCACCGACTTGATGGACATGAGTTTGAGCAAGCTCTGGGAGTCGGTGATGGACAGGGAGGCCTGGCATACTGCAGTCCATGGGGTTGCAAAGAGTTGGACATGAGTGAGTGACTGAACTGAACTGAACTGAATGTATGAACAAATAGGGAAGAGGTAATGCATCAGTGAAATAATCAGTATATTAGTTATCTACTGCTGTATAACAAATTATCTAAAAACTTATCAGCTTAAAACAATAAATATTTATCATCTCATAGTTTCTATGCGATAGAAATTAGGGAGTAGCTTTGCTGGGTTGTTCTGGCTCACAGTCTCTCATTATGGTGCAATGAAGACACTGGCCAGAGCTGCAGCCATTAGAAAGCTTGACTGGGGCTGGAAGATTCATTTCCAAGATGGTTCATTTACATGGCTGTTCATAAGAAGCTTTGGTTCCTTGTCATTTGGAATACTCTTTATGGCTGCTTGAGTGACTTTATGCCATGGCAACTGGGTTCTTCCCAAGGAAGTAATCGAAGGTGGAAGTGGCAATGACTTTCATGACCTGATCTAGAGAGTCACACACAGACATCTGTGCGTGTTTTCTTTGTTGAAAGTGAGTCACAAGTCCATACCAATCGAAACATTATGAACATATTTAAAAACTGCAACAGACTATGGAAATCATACTTTGATTCTGTTTTCTTTCTTAGTTTACGATTATTTTGACCTGCAACTAATGTGTAAATTGAAACGTGGTTTAAAGGGCAATGAAACTCTAGTAGAGCAGATAAGAGTTACTTCTAGGGTAGGAGGGAAGTAAGGCAAGGGTAAGGATTAGAGTCTCAATTTGTTAAAACCACTAAGCTTTCAGTCTCTAAGTTTAGAGAATCAATCAGCTATTTATTCACTCACAAATATTAATAAGCCAATTTTTGATGAGATAGGTATTCCTTAATTATTGGTCTAAAAAATAAACTGAAAACAGTTAAATGAGAACTAGTGAAGCTTAGACCATCCATCCAGGAGAAATAGTTGAGATTATTTGTCACACATAGGGTAGTTTTGCAGAGTTTGTTGAGAAATCTCAAAGGAAGGGAAGAAAATCTATGGTTTAAATGTCTCAAAGAAATATAAATCAAATATTGATTAGCTGTGCCAATTGAGAGTATTTGGATTATCCCCATTTTTTCTCCCCATTTGGCCCTAGATATTAAGATTTAGAGAATTCACAGTTCTTTTCTTGTTTGAAATGTGTTCTGGAATTATTATTAGGAGGTTGATTTCCCTGGTTATGTGTGAATTAAGGGGCCTGAGGTAGAAATGGGTGGGTGCACTGTAGCCCAAAGGAAAGCCAGCCTTTTGGATCTGCACTTTTCTTATTCTATTTTCTGTCAGTTATGGCTGGTCAAGAAAGGTAGTGATATATGTAGAATTTAAGCTGCAAAATGTTTTGACCTCAAGGAACAACATTCCAGGGACTTCCCTGGTGGTCCAGAGGTTGAGAGTCCGCCGGCCAATGAAGGGGACACAGGTCTGATCTCTGGTCTGGGAAGATTCTCACATGCCTCGGATCAACTGGGTCATGGTCCCAAACTACTCAGTCCAAGCTCTAGAGCCTGTGCTCTGCAACACGGGGAGCCACTGCAATGAGATGCCTGAGCCCCGCAACTAAAGAGAGCAGCCCCTGAGGGCCGGCCACAACTAGAGAAAGCC
The DNA here is from genome assembly GCA_006410735.1 of Raphicerus campestris. Classification (NCBI taxonomy): domain Eukaryota; kingdom Metazoa; phylum Chordata; class Mammalia; order Artiodactyla; family Bovidae; genus Raphicerus; species Raphicerus campestris. The sequence continues at coordinate 2,429 of SJYW01050516.1, read as the reverse complement.
TATGCACAGCAATGAGGATCCAGTGCAGCCGAAAAGAAAGAAACAGCATTTCATAAGCACACCAAGGAAATAAACACTAGGAGGAAATGTGGAAAGGGAGAAAAAGACACTCTAAGGAAAAAAGATTCAATTTTATGACTTTAAAGAATTATATAATTTCAAACTCTTCCCCCTCAATTTGACTTGAGTGGGAAACATAAGAGAAAGACATACAGAGAGCACAAAAATAGTAAGAAGTCTGCCATTCTGGATCAGTTGAGATTTGGTATTTGAGATGAAAGAAAAAAATGTATATATATATTAGGAGGTTATAATAAAATGGTGGGAAAGAAGTAGATGTACTAAGATTGCTAAAAAGGAAAATGTAGATTCCATCCTACACTGGTATGGCTGACCTCAGTCTATTGACTTTTCCTACAACCATCTTCATCTGCAGGCAGGAGAACACTGCCTGGGACTTTGATAGTGGGTCTATTAGCCACAAGTTTAGTGCATAAAGGTATCCAGTGGGAGGTAAGATCTATTTTTGTGGTGGTAAAGCATTCGTGTTGGCTTGCCCTAATTGTGTTTGCAGTAAAATTGAAGACTATTACCAGAGTGGGAAATCAGCTGAATGATCACAAATAATTGGTCAAATGAGTGGCAGTGTTGCCTAGTCTACAACATCACTTTTGTGATCAATGGTGTTTAGGGAGTGCCCCCTGGGTGCCTGGCATAAATGAAGCAAAGGCCATGATTCTGAGAGAATAAGCAGGCCTGATTTCTGTGGGGCTCCATTGTGCTTTGCTCTGGGAGTGGCCTGATTCCTTTGTGCCACTGCTACTGCAAAAATAGTCTTCCATACTCCTGGCCCACTCCTTTGCTTCCTTTCTTCTCTCCTCATCTAAGAGGCTTAGTTCCTCCCTCTGCTGGCTCAACTCTAGTGTATGGGGCTGGCTCTGACCTTGCTTGGTGGGAATGGAAGGAACTCAAGGTCATGGCTGGGCTGTCTCAGTCTTTATGCTTTGACCTTGAGCCTCTGTATGACACTGCCTCTAGCTTGGATGTGCTATGGAGACTTCCATTGCAAACCAGAGCCTCAAACCTAATAGTCATCCTCTATGTTCCTCTAACTTTCATACTGCACACCCAATCCATCAATAAGTCCTGTTGCCCTTACCTTTCAAACAGATTCCAAATCTGCTACTTCTTCTCATCTCCAGGGTGACCCTTGCACCTTTTGCTTGGACTACTAGAATAACCTCTACTTTCATGCTTAGTCTCTCACATAGTGGCCAGAATGAGCTTTTTAAAAAAAAAAAACAACACACCTTCTTGTTGGTAGGCTCTGATTCTCATCTACAGAATCTTTATATTCCACTCCTATGTGTACTATGAGAAGTACATGTGTATATGTGTACACTGCTAGGCTACGAGAAGCCAAACATATTCCACCTCAGATCTTTACTTGGGAAATTACCTCTGCCTAGAATTTTCTTCTCCCAGCTCTTGCATGGCTCGTCCATCTAACCATTGAGGTCGCTGTTCACCTATCACTTCCTTAGAAAGTCTTTTCTTACCATACTATCTACATAACATTACATGCTGTCATTCTCCATACCTTCACTCTGTTTTAATTTCTTTGTAGCATTCATTGCTACTCAACAGTTTAATATATATTTTTTCGTTGTCTGTCTCTCCCACTAGAATATATTTACCCATGAGGGCAGGGACTCGGTTTTGTTCGTCCTGTATCCCTAGAACCTGGAACAGTGCCTCACAATTGCGAGCAATGAAAAAATATCAGTCCAGTGGTTAAGGCTCCACTTTGCAATGCAGGGGATGTAGGTTTGATCCCCGGTTGGGGAACTAAAATCTCACATGCTGGCAGAGCAACTAAGCCTATACACTGCAACTACTAAGCCTGCGTACCTCAACTAGAGTCCATGTGTTGCAGTAAAAGATCTGGCATGATGCAAGGAAGATCTCATAAGCCACAACTAAGACCCAACACAGCTAAAAAATACAAAAAAGTATCAGTTAAAAGTATGAATGAACAATAATAACTACCATAAAGTTGCTGTGTCATTCACAGGCTGATTGTCTCAGACTGTGTTTCCAAAAATGATCACTACAATCTCCTATCTCTATGATCTTATTTCACTGTGACTTTGACACCCTGCCCTTTGAGAGGTGGGGTTTATGTTCTCTCTCTTGAGTTTGGGCAGGTTTGTGACTGCAGTGGAAGTGTGGCTATTTATTTATGCCTGAGGCTAGATCATAAAAAAGGTGAAGCTTCCATCTGGTTCTCTTTGAATTGCTCTCTCTTAGAACCCAGCAACTATATACTTAGGAAGCCCAAGAAGACAAAAAGAGAAGCCACATGGAGGTGTCCTGGTTAATAACCTCAGCTGAGGTCCCAGCTGGTAGCCAGCATCCACTGTTAGAGA
>SJYW01050515.1:229822-261384 GCA_006410735.1 Raphicerus campestris | reverse complement strand
CACACTGCACAGCATATGGGATCTTAGTTCCCCAACCAGGGATTGAACCCCACCCACCCCCCCTACCCACCACCACCACTGGAAAGAATATATTCTAGTAGTTCTAATGGTTTAAATACTAATGGTTTAAATCTCAGTGGACTTTCAGAGAAAATGTGAGAGAGAAATAAAAGAGGACTTGATTGTCCCCGCTTCCAAAAGTAAGTGTTTCTTTTCTAATTAAGTCTCTACATTCTTTGTGAAAGAGTATAAAAGGAAAGGGACCAAAATAAAGCAGTGCCACACTCCACTTGGTCACTGTCATGGGGGAGAGAGAACCCTGCCATATGAAAAAAAGTGCACATGTTCTCAAACTTGCAAATTCGTTTATGGCATTTAGGATTATGGCCTAAATGTTTCACTTTCCTTAAATGAAGTCTTCAAAATGTAAAACTCTTAAAATGAGAAAAGCCTGTTTGTTCATTAGCTAGTTCACCAAACAAACAGATTGAACCCACTTCTCTTGTGTTCTTTACCACTAGTGCCACCTGGGAACCCCACCATTTAATTAGAAAAGGGTATATATGTACATACACGTATGTACTTATGGATATATCTGTATAGACAGACCCTAACTAGTCCTTGTCTTTAAATACCAAAGTTTGGAGGGATGAAATAACAAGAGGCCATCACAATCCAGCAAACAAGGGCATTTAGGAATGTAGGGACACGGATGAGAGCTGAGCAAGGAAGGGGGTTACTTCCTAGAAAACAACAGAATATTTGGGAAAGGGAACTGTATGTCAGGAGCCAAGGGGGACACTGTCCTTGGGAATAAGATGTGAGCAGCAAGGAATTGATGGAAAAGGTGAGAGAAAGTGAAGTGGGGAAGCAGGAGTCCTAGTGGGCTGCAAGGAAAAACAAGGTGGCCAGAATAGGTGTACGTGGTTAGGGGTTAACCACAGTGAGATTTCCAATCCAACTGTCCCTGAGTTGAAAACCTACATTTGTAATTACCCAGATGCCTCCCCTGATGGGCTGTAGAGCCGGACGTACAATGTGTAACCGAAAGTGCAACATGCACTCGTCCACAAAAGGAACCCATTCCTGAGTTTCTGGTTCTGCCCAAGCTCCAGCTCTCTTTTAGCAACTGCAGAGTCCAGCGGCTTCCCCCTGGTAACTTGGTCCCACAGGCAGTGTCCCTCTGACACATCTGACATCACCCCATTCTTCCTTACCCTTCGATCTCATAGAAGGTCTGATTTGCTCTCACCCCAACAACTGCAGTTGACTTGTACCTGTGCTCTTGGTCTTCTCCCCTTCTCTCGCCTATCCAGCACACTGCCTTCAGGTGATTCTCCTAAAGAACAGTTACCACCACCTTACTCAAAACAATGGCAGCCTTGGCTGACTCTCTGGCTCCTTCAGAATAAACCTTAGCATCTTAGCTTGGGTATACACCCCAGGGGCCTTTCTAGATTTGTCTTACCTCTATTCTCTTCCCATGAAAACCTCCAACTTTTTTATGTGTTCAAGAAGTATTTAAATAGCAAAATTATAGGGCTATATAAAGCTAATAAATTCTGTAATCACGCTCAGTTGCAGTGTCCATCAGCATTAACCTTTAGAAGATGTAATTCCCCACAGAGAAATTATACAAGTTCTCCTAGAACCATGGCAACTGTGGTCACTTCTCAATTATGTGTGACCTCCTGGTCACTTCCCCACATTCATCAAACCTCTGGCACTGAGTTATAGTTTTCATCTTCACCTCCAGGCTTGTAATAACCTTGGGCAATTTTAACATCCAAGATGATGACTCACTCAACACCTGGTTTGCCAGTTCCTTGACCTGGTCATTTTTTATGACAATCCCCACCTTACCTCCTCCCCAGATCACACTCTGGACCCTGATGTAATATTTCCATTCCAAAGCTATCTCCAAAAACCTCTTCTTTTTAGAATGTTCAGCTACTTTCCAAAGAACAGCCTTTGCAAGCCTTTGAAGGCTGCTCTGTCCTCAGACCACTCCCCAGATTCGTGCTGACAATTCTCTCCTGAGTGGTCTGACTCTGTCTCATGTTGTTTTACTCTCTGCTTTCTCATTCCAGCCACATTGACCTTCTAGTCTTTGAATGTGGCATGTTCCTTTTCACCTTCCTGCCATGAGGCCTTGCTCATGCTGTTTCCTCTTCCAGAAATGGCATTTTTCTCTTCTCCTGATTTTTAACATTTGCTCTTTGCTCAGCCAATACTCCACCAGGGAAGGCTCCTCTGATATGGATGACTACCCACCTCATGCTTTCATAAGACCACATGCCTTTTCCTTGCAGCACTCACTGGAGTTGCAATTTTACATTTATTTATGGAAATATTTGATTAACAATCTTCATAGAGTGAAAGTCCTAAGGAGATGAGCTATCACACATGTTTTTACTTATCATGTATCCCTAAAACATTGCCGGCACATAAAAAATGATCAATAAGTACATGTGGACTGAGGAATCTTTGCACCGACAGCAGGAATGGTTAATTACTGGGAGAACAAGAGCGCTTAGCTCAAGAGTATGGTATGAGATGTCCAAGCAGAAATGATGTATCCACATTATCCTATTTCATCCCTGAGGGAAATCTATTGAGAAACTGCATTTGAGAAAATATAGCTCCTGGTGGGAATATATGCTGTAATTAAAAGGGGAGGAAAATATCCAGACAAATATCCCTGAAAACACACTTGCTGTCAGCAGTGTAAGTAAACAAGATAAATATTATACTATGTTCTGGGTAAATAGCAACCACACAATCCTTTGCCCACTTAACTGCAAAACCCCAAGGGTTACAAGCAAGACCAATGGATAGACAAGAGCAGATATGTGCCCAGGGATGGGCTCCTGAGGAAGTAAGGCCTGCCTCAGGAGGTCTCAGTGGTATTCTGGTCACCAAGGGGCTTTTGTTCACAAAGCAGAATGGCCACCCAGAGGCAAGGCTGCAGACAAGCTTCAGATGAATCATTGAATTAGATGACACAGAAAATCTCTTCCAAGTATGAGGGTCAATGAGGCTGAGCAAACCATTAGCAATTCAGGGCCAAGCATGCAGGGAGTTGTGTGTGTGTGTCCAGGTGTGCATAAGACATGCTTCTGTCATTCCAAAGCTCCTTAGTGCCTCATTCATTAGGGTTATTAAAATTAACTTCTGCTGTCAATGGTGAAGCTACTTACCCAATTTAAAAAAATTTATTTTGTATTTAAATTGCTTGCATAGTTTTTCACACACACACATACGTGTGCATGTGTGTGTGTATATATATATGTGTATATATATATATATANCACACTGCACAGCATATGGGATCTTAGTTCCCCAACCAGGGATTGAACCCCACCCACCCCCCCTACCCACCACCACCACTGGAAAGAATATATTCTAGTAGTTCTAATGGTTTAAATACTAATGGTTTAAATCTCAGTGGACTTTCAGAGAAAATGTGAGAGAGAAATAAAAGAGGACTTGATTGTCCCCGCTTCCAAAAGTAAGTGTTTCTTTTCTAATTAAGTCTCTACATTCTTTGTGAAAGAGTATAAAAGGAAAGGGACCAAAATAAAGCAGTGCCACACTCCACTTGGTCACTGTCATGGGGGAGAGAGAACCCTGCCATATGAAAAAAAGTGCACATGTTCTCAAACTTGCAAATTCGTTTATGGCATTTAGGATTATGGCCTAAATGTTTCACTTTCCTTAAATGAAGTCTTCAAAATGTAAAACTCTTAAAATGAGAAAAGCCTGTTTGTTCATTAGCTAGTTCACCAAACAAACAGATTGAACCCACTTCTCTTGTGTTCTTTACCACTAGTGCCACCTGGGAACCCCACCATTTAATTAGAAAAGGGTATATATGTACATACACGTATGTACTTATGGATATATCTGTATAGACAGACCCTAACTAGTCCTTGTCTTTAAATACCAAAGTTTGGAGGGATGAAATAACAAGAGGCCATCACAATCCAGCAAACAAGGGCATTTAGGAATGTAGGGACACGGATGAGAGCTGAGCAAGGAAGGGGGTTACTTCCTAGAAAACAAAAGAATATTTGGGAAAGGGAACTGTATGTCAGGAGCCAAGGGGGACACTGTCCTTGGGAATAAGATGTGAGCAGCAAGGAATTGATGGAAAAGGTGAGAGAAAGTGAAGTGGGGAAGCAGGAGTCCTAGTGGGCTGCAAGGAAAAACAAGGTGGCCAGAATAGGTGTACGTGGTTAGGGGTTAACCACAGTGAGATTTCCAATCCAACTGTCCCTGAGTTGAAAACCTACATTTGTAATTACCCAGATGCCTCCCCTGATGGGCTGTAGAGCCGGACGTACAATGTGTAACCGAAAGTGCAACATGCACTCGTCCACAAAAGGAACCCGTTCCTGAGTTTCTGGTTCTGCCCAAGCTCCAGCTCTCTTTTAGCAACTGCAGAGTCCAGCGGCTTCCCCCTGGTAACTTGGTCCCACAGGCAGTGTCCCTCTGACACATCTGACATCACCCCATTCTTCCTTACCCTTCGATCTCATAGAAGGTCTGATTTGCTCTCACCCCAACAACTGCAGTTGACTTGTACCTGTGCTCTTGGTCTTCTCCCCTTCTCTCGCCTATCCAGCACACTGCCTTCAGGTGATTCTCCTAAAGAACAGTTACCACCACCTTACTCAAAACAATGGCAGCCTTGGCTGACTCTCTGGCTCCTTCAGAATAAACCTTAGCATCTTAGCTTGGGTATACACCCCAGGGGCCTTTCTAGATTTGTCTTACCTCTATTCTCTTCCCATGAAAACCTCCAACTTTTTGATGTGTTCAAGAAGTATTTAAATAGCAAAATTATAGGGCTATATAAAGCTAATAAATTCTGTAATCACGCTCAGTTGCAGTGTCCATCAGCATTAACCTTTAGAAGATGTAATTCCCCACAGAGAAATTATACAAGTTCTCCTAGAACCATGGCAACTGTGGTCACTTCTCAATTATGTGTGACCTCCTGGTCACTTCCCCACATTCATCAAACCTCTGGCACTGAGTTATAGTTTTCATCTTCACCTCCAGGCTTGTAATAACCTTGGGCAATTTTAACATCCAAGATGATGACTCACTCAACACCTGGTTTGCCAGTTCCTTGACCTGGTCATTTTTTATGACAATCCCCACCTTACCTCCTCCCCAGATCACACTCTGGACCCTGATGTAATATTTCCATTCCAAAGCTATCTCCAAAAACCTCTTCTTTTTAGAATGTTCAGCTACTTTCCAAAGAACAGCCTTTGCAAGCCTTTGAAGGCTGCTCTGTCCTCAGACCACTCCCCAGATTCGTGCTGACAATTCTCTCCTGAGTGGTCTGACTCTGTCTCATGTTGTTTTACTCTCTGCTTTCTCATTCCAGCCACATTGACCTTCTAGTCTTTGAATGTGGCATGTTCCTTTTCACCTTCCTGCCATGAGGCCTTGCTCATGCTGTTTCCTCTTCCAGAAATGGCATTTTTCTCTTCTCCTGATTTTTAACATTTGCTCTTTGCTCAGCCAATACTCCACCAGGGAAGGCTCCTCTGATATGGATGACTACCCACCTCATGCTTTCATAAGACCACATGCCTTTTCCTTGCAGCACTCACTGGAGTTGCAATTTTACATTTATTTATGGAAATATTTGATTAACAATCTTCATAGAGTGAAAGTCCTAAGGAGATGAGCTATCACACATGTTTTTACTTATCATGTATACCTAAAACATTGCCGGCACATAAAAAATGATCAATAAGTACATGTGGACTGAGGAATCTTTGCACCGACAGCAGGAATGGTTAATTACTGGGAGAACAAGAGCGCTTAGCTCAAGAGTATGGTATGAGATGTCCAAGCAGAAATGATGTATCCACATTATCCTATTTCATCCCTGAGGGAAATCTATTGAGAAACTGCATTTGAAAAAATATAGCTCCTGGTGGGAATATATGCTGTAATTAAAAGGGGAGGAAAATATCCAGACAAATATCCCTGAAAACACACTTGCTGTCAGCAGTGTAAGTAAACAAGATAAATATTATACTATGTTCTGGGTAAATAGCAACCACACAATCCTTTGCCCACTTAACTGCAAAACCCCAAGGGTTACAAGCAAGACCAATGGATAGACAAGAGCAGATATGTGCCCAGGGATGGGCTCCTGAGGAAGTAAGGCCTGCCTCAGGAGGTCTCAGTGGTATTCTGGTCACCAAGGGGCTTTTGTTCACAAAGCAGAATGGCCACCCAGAGGCAAGGCTGCAGACAAGCTTCAGATGAATCATTGAATTAGATGACACAGAAAATCTCTTCCAAGTATGAGGGTCAATGAGGCTGAGCAAACCATTAGCAATTCAGGGCCAAGCATGCAGGGAGTTGTGTGTGTGTGTCCAGGTGTGCATAAGACATGCTTCTGTCATTCCAAAGCTCCTTAGTGCCTCATTCATTAGGGTTATTAAAATTAACTTCTGCTGTCAATGGTGAAGCTACTTACCCAATTTAAAAAAATTTATTTTGTATTTAAATTGCTTGCATAGTTTTTCACACACACACATACGTGTGCATGTGTGTGTGTATATATATATATATATATATATATATATATATATATATACCTTTTATATATATATACACACATACACACTGTTCACCACATCAAGATAAAAACATTTCCAATACTGCAGAAAACTGTCTTGCCTCAGGTCAATATCTATGCCTGAAAGGAACAGCTAATCACAGATTCATTTGCTTTGTCTGCTTTTCCACTTCATATACATGGACAACGTGCACTGTCTGTATTTTGTTCAATATCATGCCTGCCTGATTTATCCATGTAGCCATGCTATATTCACACATGCAGCAGCAGCTCATTCTTTTTCACTGGAGGGCTGCATTCCACTGCATGAATATTCCACAATTTATCCATTCCAGTATTGATGGATAATTGGATTGTTTCCAGTTTGGGGCTATTGTGAATAAAGCTGCCATAAACATTCTCTTACATGCCACGCTGAAAACAAAAGCACTTGTTCCTGTTGAGAATGTACCCAGGATTTGGGGCTATGGGTCCAGAGGTTCATTCCCCAGATGGTAGGACTGGCAGCTCCTACCATTTTTCCAGAGCAGTTGTACTGATGTGCAATCCCAACAGAAATGTATTAAAGTTTAAAACAATGCATTTATCTTTCTAGTTAGTTAACATGTCAGGATGTACTTCATTATAATTTCTTGACCACATTTAAAGCCATTAAGGATAGCTTTAGGCTAATCAATACCTTTTATAGCTAGAAGCTCAGACACACTTTCTGACTCTCTTGTTTTCTCTCTACAAAGCAGTGAGTACTTAAAGATTGAGGGGACAAATTCTGTCAACAGAACATCAAGACAGAAGAGGGAAAAGTAGGGACAAAATGGAGAAACAGAGGAGGAAAACCGAAACAGGAAGTTGAGTTTGCAATGTTTTTCATCCATGACATATCAAATACCACTTTAGCCATTTTCTCTCACTCAGTTATTACCTTATATTTTCTCTCTGCATCAAGCTGCAGAAAAGATAACAGCAGCGAAGAGTCATTGAAGTCTCTACCCAAGACACTGTTTATTGGAATTGTAGAAAACCCTAATTGTTTCCAACATAATTGGAGTGAATCTGGCTTTGACCTTGTCATTGACAATTTTCCTCTCTAGCTTTCTTAAAAAAAAAAAAATTGTTGTTGTTGATAATTTCCCAATATCAGTTCATGAGGTGGCAAAGAGCTGGAAACAATTGAGTGCACAAATATCTTTAACTTTGTCTATAGGCTCCTATGGAGAAACTAAAGTTGTCCCGTTGTTATAAAACAAATATTTTCTATTTGAAATCCAGCACAGTCTACCAAAATAAATATAAATATAACATACTCTGCCCATTTTTGAGGAAGAGCAATGGATCAACTTCTGTTTTAAACTCATAGTGAGGTATGCTTGGAGCTATAGATTACTACATCACACAGAGGCAGATGATAATGCCCTAAATCAATTATTTCTGAGAAGCTCCTAGCATGCAAAAGAGTTAAAAATCAAATTGAACAGAATGCTCAGTACAGTTAACCCATGCTTTAAAATAGTAAACCCGTTTACCATTCTGAAGGAGATCAGCCCTGGGATTTCTTTGGAGGGAATGATGCTGAAGCTGAAACTCCAGTACTTTGGCCAGCTCATGCGAAGAGTTGACTCATTGGAAAAGACTCTGATGCTGGGAGGGATTGGGGACAGGAAGAGAAGGGGACGACAGAGGGTGAGATGGCTGGATGGCATCACGGACTCGATGGACGTGAGTCTGAGTGAACTCCGGGAGATGGTGATGGACAGGGAGGCCTGGCGTGCTGCAATTCATGGGGTCACAAAGAGTCGGGCCAGCGATCACCTGTGCTTTAACTGCCAACGCCTCTCTAGCAGTTGTAAGGAAAAAAACCATCTGGTGATCAATGCCCAGGCAAAGCTCATAAATGTAAAAACTATTGTTTGTGTACAGAATCATTTTCTTTTTTTTTTTTTAGCTACACAATTTCTTCTGTAGTGGCCTTTACCTCAAACGGTATTTAGTCCATATTATCAACTCTACCCAGCCAGGCACTTGGCCCAAGGCTGTGATAAAATACTAACAACCTTATGGGATCATAAATCTCCATGTCCACTGCATATTATTTAGAAAGTGGTTGCCATACTCACCTGCCCTTAGGGTGACTATAAGCACCCAGTTGGGGCCAAATGGCCATAAATATCCAAAAAAGAAAAAGAAGCAATAGTTAAAAAAAAAATCAAACTCAAACTCTGCCCATTAAATCCACATCTACTTTTAAATCCTCCCTCTCCATCAAGTCTTTAATGAGGAAAGCATGCTGCTGCTTTTAATGTTTCTATTTGCACACAAGCTCAAGTAAAATAAAAATATCAGTTATTAAACATGGGATTTTCCACACTGATGAAAATCTGTCCTCAATGAGGGGGATCGTGAATTACTAGGCTTATTGAAATGTTAACATCAGTTGAACTGGGATTTTCAACATTGACTTAATGTAAAATTATACTTTGCTTGATTTTTTAAGAGGATAGGCACAATCTTTTTCTATCTTAGTGCATGAATTCTGGTGTGAGGACTAAGTAGACAATGAAACAACACACTTTACAAGCTCAGGAAAAAGAAGATGCAATGCGAGCTGGGTGGCGTTTTGCTCAGAAGATACTTCATCAATCCCCTGAACACACATCCTCCCTGCCCTGCATGGGCGAGAGAGGCAGAAGCGTGCAGACGGGGAGTGTGGTGGACACGGGGAAACTTACAGGACATGATTGTTGTTAACCTGAAAACAGCTTTCCATAAACCCCCTCCTAGGCCTCCTTCCAAACCAAAAAAAGCAATTCTGATAGCGTGATGGAATCAAATTACTTGAGAGAAATGAGCTGAAGGAGCCTCACCGTTAAGCAATTGCCAGAGCAGCCACTCAGATGATTCTGGCTAACGGCTGAGTTTCACAAGAGATAAAACAGGTGAAGTAATAAGACTGACACTGGCCCCTGTCACTGCAGTGAGCATGGCAGCAGAATGCTAACGAGGGTGTTGCTGGCTTCTCTCAGCAGAGCAAAGGGCCCCTGGAAGGCAAGAGGGAGGCGTCTGCAGCCCGTCTTCAATAGGGCGGAGTCTTAGCTGCTGCTTGAAAGGACAAGGCAGGCTGTGTCATCCATACACACATAAGATGCCAGGCTTGGTTATTTGCATATACACGTGCACGCTCAGTTGCTTCAGTTGTGCCCGACTCTTTGCATCCCTACGGACTGTAGCCCACCAGGCTCCTCAGGCCAGGGGATTCTCCAGGCAAGAATACTGGAACAGCTTGTCATGCCCTGCTCCAGGGCCTCTTCCTGACCCAGGAATCGCACCTGCATCTCCTACATCTCCTGCCTTGCAGGCAGATTCTTCACTGCTGAGCCACCAGGGGAAGCCTATTTGCATACATTTACACATACAGTATGGCATATCCATCAGGTGCATCACTGTGGAAGACTCAGACCATGCCCTACATACATCCCCGTGGCATGTGTAATCCTCGCATCCTGACTCAACTTACACCCACTGGCACCTGCTGCCTTTTAACTGTGGGTTCTCACTGCCCACTGTGGGGCAAGTCCAAAGTGTCAGGGAATCAAAGGCAGCAGGAGCATCCTTCAGTCATGATTAATGAGGTNTTTTTTTTTTTTTAGCTACACAATTTCTTCTGTAGTGGCCTTTACCTCAAACGGTATTTAGTCCATATTATCAACTCTACCCAGCCAGGCACTTGGCCCAAGGCTGTGATAAAATACTAACAACCTTATGGGATCATAAATCTCCATGTCCACTGCATATTATTTAGAAAGTGGTTGCCATACTCACCTGCCCTTAGGGTGACTATAAGCACCCAGTTGGGGCCAAATGGCCATAAATATCCAAAAAAGAAAAAGAAGCAATAGTTTAAAAAAAAATCAAACTCAAACTCTGCCCATTAAATCCACATCTACTTTTAAATCCTCCCTCTCCATCAAGTCTTTAATGAGGAAAGCATGCTGCTGCTTTTAATGTTTCTATTTGCACACAAGCTCAAGTAAAATAAAAATATCAGTTATTAAACATGGGATTTTCCACACTGATGAAAATCTGTCCTCAATGAGGGGGATCGTGAATTACTAGGCTTATTGAAATGTTAACATCAGTTGAACTGGGATTTTCAACATTGACTTAATGTAAAATTATACTTTGCTTGATTTTTTAAGAGGATAGGCACAATCTTTTTCTATCTTAGTGCATGAATTCTGGTGTGAGGACTAAGTAGACAATGAAACAACACACTTTACAAGCTCAGGAAAAAGAAGATGCAATGCGAGCTGGGTGGCGTTTTGCTCAGAAGATACTTCATCAATCCCCTGAACACACATCCTCCCTGCCCTGCATGGGCGAGAGAGGCAGAAGCGTGCAGACGGGGAGTGTGGTGGACACGGGGAAACTTACAGGACATGATTGTTGTTAACCTGAAAACAGCTTTCCATAAACCCCCTCCTAGGCCTCCTTCCAAACCAAAAAAAGCAATTCTGATAGCGTGATGGAATCAAATTACTTGAGAGAAATGAGCTGAAGGAGCCTCACCGTTAAGCAATTGCCAGAGCAGCCACTCAGATGATTCTGGCTAACGGCTGAGTTTCACAAGAGATAAAACAGGTGAAGCAATAAGACTGACACTGGCCCCTGTCACTGCAGTGAGCATGGCAGCAGAATGCTAACGAGGGTGTTGCTGGCTTCTCTCAGCAGAGCAAAGGGCCCCTGGAAGGCAAGAGGGAGGCGTCTGCAGCCCGTCTTCAATAGGGCGGAGTCTTAGCTGCTGCTTGAAAGGACAAGGCAGGCTGTGTCATCCATACACACATAAGATGCCAGGCTTGGTTATTTGCATATACACGTGCACGCTCAGTTGCTTCAGTTGTGCCCGACTCTTTGCATCCCTACGGACTGTAGCCCACCAGGCTCCTCAGGCCAGGGGATTCTCCAGGCAAGAATACTGGAACAGCTTGTCATGCCCTGCTCCAGGGCCTCTTCCTGACCCAGGAATCGCACCTGCATCTCCTACATCTCCTGCCTTGCAGGCAGATTCTTCACTGCTGAGCCACCAGGGGAAGCCTATTTGCATACATTTACACATACAGTATGGCATATCCATCAGGTGCATCACTGTGGAAGACTCAGACCATGCCCTACATACATCCCCGTGGCATGTGTAATCCTCGCATCCTGACTCAACTTACACCCACTGGCACCTGCTGCCTTTTAACTGTGGGTTCTCACTGCCCACTGTGGGGCAAGTCCAAAGTGTCAGGGAATCAAAGGCAGCAGGAGCATCCTTCAGTCATGATTAATGAGGTGGTGGGTACTCGCTTCAGATCACCTGCCCCCTGGTGGAGAAGGCTGAGGGGCATGCTGAATGCTGCCCAGTGGGTGGATGCTCCCATGGTCCACAGCAGTGATGCTCAGCAAGATCCTCTTTGCTGACCCCTCTCCTTGTCTTTCTCCCCTACTACCTTTCATGAAACTCTTCCAAACTCAACCCTAACCTCTGCTTTTGGGAGAAAGGAAACTATGACAGCCATCAGCTTCTGTTCATGAATTTGAACAAGTGAGGTGTTACGTCTTACCTGGAGAGCACTCTTTCCCTAAATTTTTCTAGTTGTCTCCTTGGGAACATGCACAATAGAGAATGTTTTATAAGTTACTTAATGACAGAAGGGAAAGAGTTGGGGAGCCCGCTGGTCATCACATCATGAAATCACGATCATATTTTACTTTTGGGAGGTGCAGAGGGTTTCCCTTGTGGTTCAGCTGGTAAAGAATCCACTTGCAACGTGGGAGACCTGGATTCGATCCCTGGGTTGGGAAGATCCCCTGGAGAAGGCAATAGCTACCCATTCTAGTGTTCTGGCCTGCAGACGTTCCATGGACTGTATCATGGGGTCGCAAAGAGTTAGACACGAGTGAGCAACTTTCGCTTCGCTTTCAGAGGTCAAAAGACAGGTTCACACTGGCATNTTTTTTTTTTTTAGCTACACAATTTCTTCTGTAGTGGCCTTTACCTCAAACGGTATTTAGTCCATATTATCAACTCTACCCAGCCAGGCACTTGGCCCAAGGCTGTGATAAAATACTAACAACCTTATGGGATCATAAATCTCCATGTCCACTGCATATTATTTAGAAAGTGGTTGCCATACTCACCTGCCCTTAGGGTGACTATAAGCACCCAGTTGGGGCCAAATGGCCATAAATATCCAAAAAAGAAAAAGAAGCAATAGTTAAAAAAAAAATCAAACTCAAACTCTGCCCATTAAATCCACATCTACTTTTAAATCCTCCCTCTCCATCAAGTCTTTAATGAGGAAAGCATGCTGCTGCTTTTAATGTTTCTATTTGCACACAAGCTCAAGTAAAATAAAAATATCAGTTATTAAACATGGGATTTTCCACACTGATGAAAATCTGTCCTCAATGAGGGGGATCGTGAATTACTAGGCTTATTGAAATGTTAACATCAGTTGAACTGGGATTTTCAACATTGACTTAATGTAAAATTATACTTTGCTTGATTTTTTAAGAGGATAGGCACAATCTTTTTCTATCTTAGTGCATGAATTCTGGTGTGAGGACTAAGTAGACAATGAAACAACACACTTTACAAGCTCAGGAAAAAGAAGATGCAATGCGAGCTGGGTGGCGTTTTGCTCAGAAGATACTTCATCAATCCCCTGAACACACATCCTCCCTGCCCTGCATGGGCGAGAGAGGCAGAAGCGTGCAGACGGGGAGTGTGGTGGACACGGGGAAACTTACAGGACATGATTGTTGTTAACCTGAAAACAGCTTTCCATAAACCCCCTCCTAGGCCTCCTTCCAAACCAAAAAAAGCAATTCTGATAGCGTGATGGAATCAAATTACTTGAGAGAAATGAGCTGAAGGAGCCTCACCGTTAAGCAATTGCCAGAGCAGCCACTCAGATGATTCTGGCTAACGGCTGAGTTTCACAAGAGATAAAACAGGTGAAGCAATAAGACTGACACTGGCCCCTGTCACTGCAGTGAGCATGGCAGCAGAATGCTAACGAGGGTGTTGCTGGCTTCTCTCAGCAGAGCAAAGGGCCCCTGGAAGGCAAGAGGGAGGCGTCTGCAGCCCGTCTTCAATAGGGCGGAGTCTTAGCTGCTGCTTGAAAGGACAAGGCAGGCTGTGTCATCCATACACACATAAGATGCCAGGCTTGGTTATTTGCATATACACGTGCACGCTCAGTTGCTTCAGTTGTGCCCGACTCTTTGCATCCCTACGGACTGTAGCCCACCAGGCTCCTCAGGCCAGGGGATTCTCCAGGCAAGAATACTGGAACAGCTTGTCATGCCCTGCTCCAGGGCCTCTTCCTGACCCAGGAATCGCACCTGCATCTCCTACATCTCCTGCCTTGCAGGCAGATTCTTCACTGCTGAGCCACCAGGGGAAGCCTATTTGCATACATTTACACATACAGTATGGCATATCCATCAGGTGCATCACTGTGGAAGACTCAGACCATGCCCTACATACATCCCCGTGGCATGTGTAATCCTCGCATCCTGACTCAACTTACACCCACTGGCACCTGCTGCCTTTTAACTGTGGGTTCTCACTGCCCACTGTGGGGCAAGTCCAAAGTGTCAGGGAATCAAAGGCAGCAGGAGCATCCTTCAGTCATGATTAATGAGGTGGTGGGTACTCGCTTCATATCACCTGCCCCCTGGTGGAGAAGGCTGAGGGGCACGCTGAATGCTGCCCAGTGGGTGGATGCTCCCATGGTCCACAGCAGTGATGCTCAGCAAGATCCTCTTTGCTGACCCCTCTCCTTGTCTTTCTCCCCTACTACCTTTCATGAAACTCTTCCAAACTCAACCCTAACCTCTGCTTTTGGGAGAAAGGAAACTATGACAGCCATCAGCTTCTGTTCATGAATTTGAACAAGTGAGGTGTTACGTCTTACCTGGAGAGCACTCTTTCCCTAAATTTTTCTAGTTGTCTCCTTGGGAACATGCACAATAGAGAATGTTTTATAAGTTACTTAATGACAGAAGGGAAAGAGTTGGGGAGCCCGCTGGTCATCACATCATGAAATCACGATCATATTTTACTTTTGGGAGGTGCAGAGGGTTTCCCTTGTGGTTCAGCTGGTAAAGAATCCACTTGCAACGTGGGAGACCTGGATTCGATCCCTGGGTTGGGAAGATCCCCTGGAGAAGGCAATAGCTACCCATTCTAGTGTTCTGGCCTGCAGACGTTCCATGGACTGTATCATGGGGTCGCAAAGAGTTAGACATGAGTGAGCAACTTTCGCTTCGCTTTCAGAGGTCAAAAGACAGGTTCACACTGGCATGTGAAGCTGCCCCACTACATAGAAATCTTGAAATAGCAAAATTGCTGCTGTTAACACTTAGCAAGTAATTATTGTGTACAAGTCACTAAGTAAAATGCATGCCAATACTAAGTAATCTTCACAACAGCCCAAGGAAAAGAAGGGAGAAGAATGAAGATGAGTTGGCTTCTAAATGGACAGTGACAGTGTATTGAGGGAGGGGCTGGTCAAAGATGTTTAATTTGGATAAATCCTGAATACAATCAAGAGGTGCGCAAAGTATAGTCTGTGTTGTACAAGCTTTCATCACCTACCTGAAGAGGAAGCAATGATACCGCACATGGCTATGGATGGGCATGGGATGGAAGCCTGTTCTTAGAAGCCCTGCCACCTCTGGCTTCCACGTAACAGAGCTCCAAACCCTCAAAACTCCCTTCAAGATGTATATAATCTTTATCATTTTACAGAAGTTAGTGAAAAAAAAAAATGACTGTAGGGGAACTCAAGCAGAGGCAGGGCCAGGGCCAGCCTTCTCCCTCCACCCCCTGACCTGGATCTACCAACTTCCCTCCCTCCATCCACACTCGAGCCCAGTTCCTGGCATTCAGTTCAGCCTCACATCTCCGTAGAAGGATGATCACCATAGCTTCTCCTTCAGAGACTCCAGTCCAGATGCAACACTGTTCCAAATTCCAAAGAAAGGAAGTCAGCCTGAAGGCCCCTGTGGTCAGAAAGTTTGTTGCCCAAGTACAGAGCCTCCTGTGAGGACCACACCTGATAGCCCTGGGCCTCATGCCCTGCCCTCTTTTTCATGTGGCAGCCCCCAGTCTAGCACTTAATATCTTCACTGAAGAGCAAGACTTGGGCCCAAGGAGCCCCTGGGAACCACAGACAAGCTGGTCATTCCTCAACATGTAGGTACTGTAATTTTTGACACAGTTATTAATAAAATCTGAACATTTGAATCTCACTGGCTCACAAGAGAACTTCTGTGACATCATGCCTTTCCCCATGGCTCTGCCTTACCCCTCATTGGTATCAGCTTAGTACTGATTTTCCAAACATGACCTCTAGAATTAGTCATAAAGAAAGGAAATTTCTATACTTCTTAATCTCCTCATGCCCATGCTTACATTTCATTTGACATTCTGTGTGCTATAGTGAATAATACCACATAAATTCTACTATATTCACCTCAGACTTGAGTAACTTTTGCTTCCCCTTAAAAAAAAATTGTGGAACATGAAGTTTTCAAGTTGTCTCTGCTCTGCAAAGCAGGTCTGAATGAGCTGCGTTTTTATGGGACACAAGGTTACCATCTATGCAAGCTTCATCAACTTCTCAGACTTATGAGCACTGGTGTCTTATTTCTAAGAGTGTTTTTAAAATCACCTTTTGCCTAAGGAATTATAATAATGACCTGAGAAATGGCTCGTGAAACAAATTCTATTCTATGCAAGCTTTTCCTACTAACCCTGAATAAGTCTCTGGAGAAGGGAGATGAAAGATCTCACAGAATCACCTGGGAAAGAATTCTTACGAAATTTTTTAAAAGATGATTTTTCCAAAAAGGGTAATCAAAGGAGTTTGTTGAGGACATCACATTTGGGTAGAAAAGACTGATATTGGGATCAACTGAGAGATGAAAATTCAGTGTCTACTTTCTGAACTGGTGGTGGTGTATGGTACATGGACCTGGGGGGCAGTGACCTTTCCAAATTTAAAACACGTGATCTCACGTCCATGCTAGGAGCCCCGAGTGGCTTCCTCCATGCTTATGACCAAAGTCCACACCCCTCACTTTGGCTTGCAGGGCACTTCTGCTGCCCTTCCCAAAATCTGAAATGACCTCAGAGCCATGCAGTTGGTCACCTTGCATCTATCCCATTGCAATAGAAGCTCCAAGAGGCAGAACCCTTGTCTTACTCATTTTTCCACCTTTAGTTGTGCTGTTCAGTGGCTAAGTCATGTCTGTTTGTGACCCTACGCACTGTAGCCCACCAGGGTCCTCTGTCCATGGAATTCTCCAGATAAGAATACTGGAGTGGGTTGCCATTTCCTTCCCCAGGGGATCATCCCAACACTGGGATTGAATATGTGACTCTTGCATCAGCAGGCAGATTCTTTACCACTGAGCCACCAGGGAAGCCCTCCACCCTCGGTGACAAAGCTAACTAGGAGCTCAAAAATATGGAGTATGAACAGTGAGAGCCTGGGGCATAATTGTTTGCTCCAGTGCCCTGTGAGGCTCCCTGCCATAATTTTACACAACCCGAGGTCTAGGGAAATCAGTCCTTGCCACTGGAGGGAAGGAAATGAACTGATTCTGTGTTGTGTACTGTTGCGTGCTGGCTAAATATCCCACACACATCACCTTCAGTTCAGTCGTTCAGTCGTGTCCAACTCTTTGTGACCACATGGACTGCAGCACACCAGCCATCCCTGTCCATGGCCAACCCCTAGTGTTTACTCAAACTTATGTCCATTGAGTCAGTGATGCCATCCAACTATATCATCCTCTGTCCACCTCTTCTCCTCCTGCCTTCAACCTTTCCCAGCATCAGGGTCTTTTCTGAGGTCTTTTTAGAGATATTTTCTAATGAGTTCTTNGTCCAGATGCAACACTGTTCCAAATTCCAAAGAAAGGAAGTCAGCCTGAAGGCCCCTGTGGTCAGAAAGTTTGTTGCCCAAGTACAGAGCCTCCTGTGAGGACCACACCTGATAGCCCTGGGCCTCATGCCCTGCCCTCTTTTTCATGTGGCAGCCCCCAGTCTAGCACTTAATATCTTCACTGAAGAGCAAGACTTGGGCCCAAGGAGCCCCTGGGAACCACAGACAAGCTGGTCATTCCTCAACATGTAGGTACTGTAATTTTTGACACAGTTATTAATAAAATCTGAACATTTGAATCTCACTGGCTCACAAGAGAACTTCTGTGACATCATGCCTTTCCCCATGGCTCTGCCTTACCCCTCATTGGTATCAGCTTAGTACTGATTTTCCAAACATGACCTCTAGAATTAGTCATAAAGAAAGGAAATTTCTATACTTCTTAATCTCCTCATGCCCATGCTTACATTTCATTTGACATTCTGTGTGCTATAGTGAATAATACCACATAAATTCTACTATATTCACCTCAGACTTGAGTAACTTTTGCTTCCCCTTAAAAAAAAATTGTGGAACATGAAGTTTTCAAGTTGTCTCTGCTCTGCAAAGCAGGTCTGAATGAGCTGCGTTTTTATGGGACACAAGGTTACCATCTATGCAAGCTTCATCAACTTCTCAGACTTATGAGCACTGGTGTCTTATTTCTAAGAGTGTTTTTAAAATCACCTTTTGCCTAAGGAATTATAATAATGACCTGAGAAATGGCTCGTGAAACAAATTCTATTCTATGCAAGCTTTTCCTACTAACCCTGAATAAGTCTCTGGAGAAGGGAGATGAAAGATCTCACAGAATCACCTGGGAAAGAATTCTTACGAAATTTTTTAAAAGATGATTTTTCCAAAAAGGGTAATCAAAGGAGTTTGTTGAGGACATCACATTTGAGTAGAAAAGACTGATATTGGGATCAACTGAGAGATGAAAATTCAGTGTCTACTTTCTGAACTGGTGGTGGTGTATGGTACATGGACCTGGGGGGCAGTGACCTTTCCAAATTTAAAACACGTGATCTCACGTCCATGCTAGGAGCCCCGAGTGGCTTCCTCCATGCTTATGACCAAAGTCCACACCCCTCACTTTGGCTTGCAGGGCACTTCTGCTGCCCTTCCCAAAATCTGAAATGACCTCAGAGCCATGCAGTTGGTCACCTTGCATCTATCCCATTGCAATAGAAGCTCCAAGAGGCAGAACCCTTGTCTTACTCATTTTTCCACCTTTAGTTGTGCTGTTCAGTGGCTAAGTCATGTCTGTTTGTGACCCTACGCACTGTAGCCCACCAGGGTCCTCTGTCCATGGAATTCTCCAGATAAGAATACTGGAGTGGGTTGCCATTTCCTTCCCCAGGGGATCATCCCAACACTGGGATTGAATATGTGACTCTTGCATCAGCAGGCAGATTCTTTACCACTGAGCCACCAGGGAAGCCCTCCACCCTCGGTGACAAAGCTAACTAGGAGCTCAAAAATATGGAGTATGAACAGTGAGAGCCTGGGGCATAATTGTTTGCTCCAGTGCCCTGTGAGGCTCCCTGCCATAATTTTACACAACCCGAGGTCTAGGGAAATCAGTCCTTGCCACTGGAGGGAAGGAAATGAACTGATTCTGTGTTGTGTACTGTTGCGTGCTGGCTAAATATCCCACACACATCACCTTCAGTTCAGTCGTTCAGTCGTGTCCAACTCTTTGTGACCACATGGACTGCAGCACACCAGCCATCCCTGTCCATGGCCAACCCCTAGTGTTTACTCAAACTCATGTCCATTGAGTCAGTGATGCCATCCAACTATATCATCCTCTGTCCACCTCTTCTCCTCCTGCCTTCAACCTTTCCCAGCATCAGGGTCTTTTCTGAGGTCTTTTTAGAGATATTTTCTAATGAGTTCTTCACATCAGGTGGACAAAGTACTGAAGTTTCAGCTTCAGTATCATTCCTTTCAATGAATATTCAGGACTGATTTCCTTTAGAATGGACTGGTTGGATCTCCTTGCAGTCCAAAGGACTCTCAAGAGTCTTCTCCAACATCACAGTTCAAAAGCATCAATTCTTCGGCACTTAGCTTTCTTTATGGTCCAGCTCTCACATCCATACATGACTACTGGAAAAACCATAGCTTTGACGAGTTGGACTTTTGTTGGCAAAAGAATGTCTCTGCTTTTTAATATGCTGTCTGCTGCTAAGTCACTTCAGTCATGTCTGACTCTGTGTGACCCTATAGATGGCAGCCCACCAGGCTCCCTCATCCCTGGGATTCTCCAGGCAACAGTACTGGAGTGGGTTGCTATTTCCTTCTCCAATGCATGAAAGTGAAGTTGCTCAGTCGTGTTTGACTCTCAGAGACCCCATGGACTGCAGCCTTCCAGGCTCCTCTGTCCAGGGGTTTTCCAGGCAAGAGTACTGGAGTGGGGTGCCTATCTAGACTGGTCATAACTTTCCTTTCAAGAAGCAAGCATCTTTTAATTTCGTGGCTGCAGTCACTATCTACAGGGATTTTGGAGCCCTCCCCACCCCACCAAATAAAGTCTGCCACTGTTTCTACTTTTTTCCCATCTATTTGCCATGAAGTGATGGTACCTGATACCATGATCTTAGTTTACTGAATGTTGAGTTTTAAGCCAGCTTTTTCACTCTCTTCTTTCACTTTCATCAAGAGGCTCTTTAGTTCTTCTTCACTTTCTGCCATAAGGGTGGGTGGTGTCATCTGCATATCTGAGGATATTGTTATTTCTCCCAGCAATCTTGATTCCAGCTTGTGCTTCCTCCAGCCCAGCATTTCTCATGATGTACTCTGCATACAAGTTAAATAAGCAGGGTGACAGTATACAACCTTGACATACTCCTTTCCCTATTTGGAACCAGTCTGTTGTTCCATGTCCAGTTCTAACTGTTGCTTCCTGACCTGCATACAGATTTCTCAAGAGGCAGGTTAGGTGGTCTGGTATTCCCATCTCTTTCAGAATTTTCCAGAGTTTGTTGTGATCCACACAGTCAAAGGCTTTAGCATAATCAATAAAACAGAAATAGATGTTTTTCTAGAACTCTCTTGCTTTTTTAATGATCCAGCAGATGTTGGCAATTTGATCTCTGGTTCCTCTGACTCTTCTAAAACCAGCTTGAACATCTGGAAGTTCATGGTTCACATATTGCTGAAGCCTGGCTTGGATAATTTTGAGCATTACTTTGCTAGCGTGTGAGATACATGTAATTGTGTGGTAGTTTGAGCATTCTTTCACATTGCATTTCTTTGGGATTTGAATGAAAACTGACCTTTTCTAGGCCTGTGGCCACTGCTGAGTTTTCCAAATATGCTGGCATATTGAGTGCAGCAAAATAGTATCATCTTTTACGATTTGAAATAGCTCAACTGGAGTTCCATCACTTCCACTAGCTTTGTTCATAGTGATGCTTTCTAACATCCACTTGACTTCACATTCCAGAATGTCTGGCTCTAGGTGACACACCATTGTGATTATCTGCGTCATGAAGATCTTTTTTTGTCTAGTTTTTCTGTGTATTCTTGCCACCTGTTCTTAATATCTTCTGCTTCTGTTAGGTCCATACCATTTCTGTCCTTTATTGTGCACATCTTTGCATGAAATGTTCCCTTGGTATCTCTAATGTTCTTGAAGAGATCTCCAGTCTTTCCTATTCTATTGTTTTCCTCTATTTCTTTGCACTGATCACTGAGGAAGGCTTTCTTATCTCTCCTTGCTATTCTCTAGAACTCTGCATTCAAATGGGTATATCTTTCCTTTTCTCCTTTGCCTTTCACTTTTCTATTCACAGATATTTGGAAGGCCTCCTCAGTCAACTATTTTGCCACTTTGCATTTATTTTCCTTGGGGATGGTCTTGAGCCCTGCCTCCTGTACAATGTCACAAACCCTAGTCCATAGTTCTTCAGGCACTCTGTCTATCAGATCTAATCCCTTGAATCTATTTGGCACACATAGGAGAATGAGATCTAGATCCTCTTGGCTTTAGGTCTCATAAACACCTCTTGGGCTTCTGTCACCCTCAAGTGGGGAGACTATAGGACCAATTTTAGGGACACATCAGCACAGGGAGTGTCTAAGTTTCAACTGTCATCCACTCGCAGGCAGCATGTCCCAAGAAGCTGATTTTATGTCCCATACCTGCCCAGGCAGGATCAAGGTTCTCCTGAAGGAGCCACACCAGAGACCATCAGCCCAGCTCCCAGCAGTGTTAATCCCAGACAACAAACATGGAAGATGATGAGTTAATCCCCAACGCCTCTGATTATTGGCTTTTACAGATCAATGCCTGGTCCAGTTCCCTGGAGGCCTGTGTAAACTGCCCTCATCAGTCCAGGAATGCCTCTGAAAAGATTCTCAGTGACCATCTGCACTTTGATGGTCACATAGCGTGAACTCTCTCTCAAGGCTGAATGCTGAGATAGACACTGGCTTCAGCCCTCTATAATCAGAGGTTTGAGCTAGCCTCCCAATGTCAGTATGCACTATTTTCCTACATAGGGAGAGCCCAGCTGGTGGAAACTCTTCTTCATGGTTTGAAAGCATATATCACGGCAGCACGCTTTTGCTGAGTGAGCCAGAGGTGAATGCACTCTGGGGCCTAAAATCGTAATCAAAAATAAAACATTATATATGAAATCTTTAAAAATACAAATGAATGTATAGGCAAAACAAAAACAGACTCATAAACAGAATGACAAACTTGTGGTTACCAAAGGTAAAGGGAAATAGGGAGGGACAAATCAGGGATATGGGATTAACAGATAAAACAGAGAGCAACAGAATAAACTGTATAGCATAGGAAATCATAGCCATCATCTTGTAATAACCTTATATTGGAAGATAATCCATGAAAATATTGAATCACTATGCAGTAAGTACACTTGAAACTATACAATATTGTAAAACAACTACATTTCAATGAATAAAGAAAACTCAACTGAAACTAATACAGCACTGTAAAACAATGATACTTCAATAAATATATATCAGGATGAATAAAATTTTTAAAATAATAAAAAAATAAAATATTTGGTGTGATTTTTGTGATCAAAAACACCTTTTGATATAATTAAAGTCCACTGGAGGACTACATACTGAAAGTCATTTGCAAAGACATTTCAAAAGATACCAGGTGAGAAGTTCTGAAAATTTCCATGTTGAGACAGATGGCAAAGCTTCAAGTCTGATGTGAGCAGGAATGTCACCAGCAGACCACTGTATCTCTTCTTAGTAGTTTAGTTTGAGTGTGCTGGATCAGATAAGCACACTCAAAGTGTTCTCCACTCTTCTTTGCTACCTCATTTACCACCTGGTTTTGCAGAACCTGTCCCTGTGGGTGGAGTGTACTTCTCTGCCTGACTGATGCTGAATTTGGGTGTGTGACTTGCTTTGGCCAATAGGATGTGAGCAGAAACAAAGCTTTAAAAGCTCTTGGTGTAGGGTTAGTAGAAGGAAAGAAATCTTAAAAATTAGGGCAGAAATAAATGTAAAAGAAACAAGAGACCATAGAAAAAATCGACAAAGCCAAAAGCTGGTTCTTTGAAAGGATAAATAAAATTGACAAACCATTAGCCAGACTCATCAAGAAACAAAGAGAGAAAAATCAAATCAATAAAATTAGAAATGAAAATGGAGAGATAACAGACAACACAGAAATACAAAGGATCATAAGAGACTACTATCAGCAATTATATGCCAATAAAATGGACAACTTGGAAGAAATGGACAAATTCTTAGAAAGTACAACTTTTCAAAACTGAACCAGGAAGAAACAGAAAATCTTAACAGACCCATCACAAGTATGGAAATTGAAACTGTAATCAGAAATCTTCCAGCAAATAAAAGCCCAGATCCAGATGGCTTCACAGCTGAACTCTACCAAACATTTAGAGAAGAGCTAACACCTATCCTACTCAAACTCTTCCAGAAAATTGCAGAGGAAGGTAAACTTCCAAACTGATTCTATGAGGCCACCATCACCCTAATACCAAAACCTGATAAAGATGCCACCAAAAAAGAAAACTACTGGCCAAAATCACTGATGAACATAGATGAAAAAATCCTTAACAAAATTCTAGCAATCAGAATCCAACAACACACTAAAAAGAGCATACACCATGACCAAGTGGGCTTTATCCCAGGGATGCAAGGATTCTTCAATATCCACAAATCAATGTAATTCACCACATTAACAAATTGAAAAATAAAAGCCATATGATTATCTCAATAGATGCAGAGAAGGCCTTTGACAAAATTCAACATCAATTTATGATAAAAAAAAATCTCTAGAAAGCAGGAATAGAAGGAACATACCTCAGCTATATATGACAAACCCACAGCAAATATTATCCTCAATGGTGAAAAATTGAAAGCATTCCCCCTAATGTCAGGATCAAGATGAGGGTGCCCACTTTCACCACTACTATTCAACATAGTTTTGGAAGTTTTGGCCATAGCAATCAGAGCAGAAAAAGAAATCGAAATTGTAAAAGAAGTAAAACTCTCACTGTTTTCAGATGACATAATCCTCTACACAGAAAACCCTAATGACTCCACCAGAAAATTACTAGAGCTAATCAATGAATATAGTAAAGTTGTGGGACATAAAATCAATACACAGAAATTCCTTGCATTCCTATACACTAATAATGAGAAAATAGAAAGAGAAATTAAGGAAACAATTCCATTCACCATTGCAATGAAANGTTGAGTTTTAAGCCAGCTTTTTCACTCTCTTCTTTCACTTTCATCAAGAGGCTCTTTAGTTCTTCTTCACTTTCTGCCATAAGGGTGGGTGGTGTCATCTGCATATCTGAGGATATTGTTATTTCTCCCAGCAATCTTGATTCCAGCTTGTGCTTCCTCCAGCCCAGCATTTCTCATGATGTACTCTGCATACAAGTTAAATAAGCAGGGTGACAGTATACAACCTTGACATACTCCTTTCCCTATTTGGAACCAGTCTGTTGTTCCATGTCCAGTTCTAACTGTTGCTTCCTGACCTGCATACAGATTTCTCAAGAGGCAGGTTAGGTGGTCTGGTATTCCCATCTCTTTCAGAATTTTCCAGAGTTTGTTGTGATCCACACAGTCAAAGGCTTTAGCATAATCAATAAAACAGAAATAGATGTTTTTCTAGAACTCTCTTGCTTTTTTAATGATCCAGCAGATGTTGGCAATTTGATCTCTGGTTCCTCTGACTCTTCTAAAACCAGCTTGAACATCTGGAAGTTCATGGTTCACATATTGCTGAAGCCTGGCTTGGATAATTTTGAGCATTACTTTGCTAGCGTGTGAGATACATGCAATTGTGTGGTAGTTTGAGCATTCTTTCACATTGCATTTCTTTGGGATTTGAATGAAAACTGACCTTTTCTAGGCCTGTGGCCACTGCTGAGTTTTCCAAATATGCTGGCATATTGAGTGCAGCAAAATAGTATCATCTTTTACGATTTGAAATAGCTCAACTGGAGTTCCATCACTTCCACTAGCTTTGTTCATAGTGATGCTTTCTAACATCCACTTGACTTCACATTCCAGAATGTCTGGCTCTAGGTGACACACCATTGTGATTATCTGCGTCATGAAGATCTTTTTTTGTCTAGTTTTTCTGTGTATTCTTGCCACCTGTTCTTAATATCTTCTGCTTCTGTTAGGTCCATACCATTTCTGTCCTTTATTGTGCACATCTTTGCATGAAATGTTCCCTTGGTATCTCTAATGTTCTTGAAGAGATCTCCAGTCTTTCCTATTCTATTGTTTTCCTCTATTTCTTTGCACTGATCACTGAGGAAGGCTTTCTTATCTCTCCTTGCTATTCTCTAGAACTCTGCATTCAAATGGGTATATCTTTCCTTTTCTCCTTTGCCTTTCACTTTTCTATTCACAGATATTTGGAAGGCCTCCTCAGTCAACTATTTTGCCACTTTGCATTTATTTTCCTTGGGGATGGTCTTGAGCCCTGCCTCCTGTACAATGTCACAAACCCTAGTCCATAGTTCTTCAGGCACTCTGTCTATCAGATCTAATCCCTTGAATCTATTTGGCACACATAGGAGAATGAGATCTAGATCCTCTTGGCTTTAGGTCTCATAAACACCTCTTGGGCTTCTGTCACCCTCAAGTGGGGAGACTATAGGACCAATTTTAGGGACACATCAGCACAGGGAGTGTCTAAGTTTCAACTGTCATCCACTCGCAGGCAGCATGTCCCAAGAAGCTGATTTTATGTCCCATACCTGCCCAGGCAGGATCAAGGTTCTCCTGAAGGAGCCACACCAGAGACCATCAGCCCAGCTCCCAGCAGTGTTAATCCCAGACAACAAACATGGAAGATGATGAGTTAATCCCCAAAGCCTCTGATTATTGGCTTTTACAGATCAATGCCTGGTCCAGTTTCCTGGAGGCCTGTGTAAACTGCCCTCATCAGTCCAGGAATGCCTCTGAAAAGATTCTCAGTGACCATCTGCACTTTGATGGTCACATAGCGTGAACTCTCTCTCAAGGCTGAATGCTGAGATAGACACTGGCTTCAGCCCTCTATAATCAGAGGTTTGAGCTAGCCTCCCAATGTCAGTATGCACTATTTTCCTACATAGGGAGAGCCCAGCTGGTGGAAACTCTTCTTCATGGTTTGAAAGCATATATCACGGCAGCACGCTTTTGCTGAGTGAGCCAGAGGTGAATGCACTCTGGGGCCTAAAATCGTAATCAAAAATAAAACATTATATATGAAATCTTTAAAAATACAAATGAATGTATAGGCAAAACAAAAACAGACTCATAAACAGAATGACAAACTTGTGGTTACCAAAGGTAAAGGGAAATAGGGAGGGACAAATCAGGGATATGGGATTAACAGATAAAACAGAGAGCAACAGAATAAACTGTATAGCATAGGAAATCATAGCCATCATCTTGTAATAACCTTATATTGGAAGATAATCCATGAAAATATTGAATCACTATGCAGTAAGTACACTTGAAACTATACAATATTGTAAAACAACTACATTTCAATGAATAAAGAAAACTCAACTGAAACTAATACAGCACTGTAAAACAATGATACTTCAATAAATATATATCAGGATGAATAAAATTTTTAAAATAATAAAAAAATAAAATATTTGGTGTGATTTTTGTGATCAAAAACACCTTTTGATATAATTAAAGTCCACTGGAGGACTACATACTGAAAGTCATTTGCAAAGACATTTCAAAAGATACCAGGTGAGAAGTTCTGAAAATTTCCATGTTGAGACAGATGGCAAAGCTTCAAGTCTGATGTGAGCAGGAATGTCACCAGCAGACCACTGTATCTCTTCTTAGTAGTTTAGTTTGAGTGTGCTGGATCAGATAAGCACACTCAAAGTGTTCTCCACTCTTCTTTGCTACCTCATTTACCACCTGGTTTTGCAGAACCTGTCCCTGTGGGGGGAGTGTACTTCTCTGCCTGACTGATGCTGAATTTGGGTGTGTGACTTGCTTTGGCCAATAGGATGTGAGCAGAAACAAAGCTTTAAAAGCTCTTGGTGTAGGGTTAGTAGAAGGAAAGAAATCTTAAAAATTAGGGCAGAAATAAATGTAAAAGAAACAAGAGACCATAGAAAAAATCGACAAAGCCAAAAGCTGGTTCTTTGAAAGGATAAATAAAATTGACAAACCATTAGCCAGACTCATCAAGAAACAAAGAGAGAAAAATCAAATCAATAAAATTAGAAATGAAAATGGAGAGATAACAGACAACACAGAAATACAAAGGATCATAAGAGACTACTATCAGCAATTATATGCCAATAAAATGGACAACTTGGAAGAAATGGACAAATTCTTAGAAAGTACAACTTTTCAAAACTGAACCAGGAAGAAACAGAAAATCTTAACAGACCCATCACAAGTATGGAAATTGAAACTGTAATCAGAAATCTTCCAGCAAATAAAAGCCCAGATCCAGATGGCTTCACAGCTGAACTCTACCAAACATTTAGAGAAGAGCTAACACCTATCCTACTCAAACTCTTCCAGAAAATTGCAGAGGAAGGTAAACTTCCAAACTGATTCTATGAGGCCACCATCACCCTAATACCAAAACCTGATAAAGATGCCACCAAAAAAGAAAACTACTGGCCAAAATCACTGATGAACATAGATGAAAAAATCCTTAACAAAATTCTAGCAATCAGAATCCAACAACACACTAAAAAGAGCATACACCATGACCAAGTGGGCTTTATCCCAGGGATGCAAGGATTCTTCAATATCCACAAATCAATGTAATTCACCACATTAACAAATTGAAAAATAAAAGCCATATGATTATCTCAATAGATGCAGAGAAGGCCTTTGACAAAATTCAACATCAATTTATGATAAAAAAAAATCTCTAGAAAGCAGGAATAGAAGGAACATACCTCAGCTATATATGACAAACCCACAGCAAATATTATCCTCAATGGTGAAAAATTGAAAGCATTCCCCCTAATGTCAGGATCAAGATGAGGGTGCCCACTTTCACCACTACTATTCAACATAGTTTTGGAAGTTTTGGCCATAGCAATCAGAGCAGAAAAAGAAATCGAAATTGTAAAAGAAGTAAAACTCTCACTGTTTTCAGATGACATAATCCTCTACACAGAAAACCCTAATGACTCCACCAGAAAATTACTAGAGCTAATCAATGAATATAGTAAAGTTGTGGGACATAAAATCAATACACAGAAATTCCTTGCATTCCTATACACTAATAATGAGAAAATAGAAAGAGAAATTAAGGAAACAATTCCATTCACCATTGCAATGAAAAGAATAAAATACTTAGGACCTAAAGAAACTAAAGACCTATATAGAGAAAACTATGAAACACTGATGAAAGAAATCAAAGAAGACACTAATAGATGGAGAAATATACCATGTTCATGGATCAGAAGAATCAATATAGTGAAAATAAGTATACTACCTAAAGCAATCTATAGATTCAATGCAATCTCTATCAAGTTACCAATGGTATTTTTCACAGAGCTAGAACAAATAATTTCAAAATTTGTATGGGAATACAAAAACCTCGAATAGCTAAAGCAATCTTAAGAAATAAGAATGGAACTGGAGGAATCAACCTGCCTGACTTCAGGCTCTACTACAAAGCTATCATCATCAAGACAGTATGGTACTGACACAAAGACAGAAATATAGATCAATGGAACAAAATAGAAAGCCCAGAGATAAATCCATGCACCTATGGACATCTTATCTTTGACAAAGGAGGCAAGAATATACAATGGATTAAAGACAATCTCTTTAACAAGTGGTGCGGGGAAAACTGGTCAACCACCTGTAAAAGAATGAAACTAGAACACTTTCTAACACCATACACAAAATAAACTCAAAATGGATTAAAGATCTAAATATAAGACCAGAAACTATAAAACTTCTAGAGGAGAACATAGGCAAAACACTCTCTGATATAAATCACAGCAGGATCCTCATGACCCACCTCACAGAATATTGGAAATAAAAGCAAAAATAAACAAATGGGAACTAATTAAAATTAAAAGTTTCTGCACAACAAAGGAAACTATAAGCAAGGTGAAAAGACAGCCTTCAGAATGGGAGAAAATAATAGCAAATGAAGCAACTGACAAACAACTAATCTCAAAAATATACAAGCAACTTATGCAGCTCAATTCCAGAAAAATAAACAACCCACTAAAAAAATGGGCCAAAGAACTAAATAGACATTTCTCCAAAGAAGACATACAGATGGCTAACAAACACATGAAAAGATGCTCAACATCACTCAATATCAGTTCAGTTGCTCAGTCATGTCTGACTCTTTGCGACCCCATGAATTGCAGCATGCCAGGCTTCCCTGTCCATCACCAACTCCCAGAGTTCACTCAGACTCACTTCCATCAAGTCAGCCATCTCATCCTCTGTCATCCCATCCTTCTTCTCGTGCCCGCAATCCCTCCCAGCATCAGAGTATTTTTCAGTGAGTCAACTCTTCACACGAGGTGGCCAAAGTATTGGAGTTTCAGCTTTAGTATCATTCCTGCCAAAGAAATCCCAGGGTTGATCTCCTTCAGAATGGATTGGTTGGATCTCCTTGCAGTCCAAGGGACTCTTAAGAATCTTCTCCAACACCACAGTTCAAAACCATCAATTCTTCAGCGCTCAGCTTTCTTCACAGTCCAACTCTCACATACATACATGACCACAGGAAAAACCATAGCCTTGACTAGACAGACCTTAGTTGGAAAAGTAATGTCTCTGCTTTTGAATATGCTATCTAGGTTGGTCATAACTTTTCTTCCAAGGAATAAGCATCTTCATCTCACATGCTAGTAAAGTAATACTCAAAATTCTCCAAGCCAGGCTTCAGCAATATGTGAACTGTGAACTTCCTGATGTTCAAGCTGGTTTTAGAAAAGGCAGAGGAACCAGAGATCAAATTGCCAACATCCGCTGGATCATGGAAAAAGAAAATATTCCAGAAAAACATCTATTTTTGCTTTGTTGACTATGCCAAAGCCTTTGACTGTGTGCATCACAATAAACTGTGGAAAATTCTGAAAGAGATGGAAATACCAGACCACCTGACCTGCATCTTGAGAAATCTGTATGCAGGTCACTCATTATCAGAGAAATGCAAATCAAAATCACAATGAGGTACCATTTCACACCAGTCAGAAATGCTGTGATCCAAAAGTCTACAAGCAATAAATGCTGGAGAGGGTGTGGAGAAAAGGGAATCCTCTTACACTGTTGGTGGGAATGCAAACTAGTACAGCCACTATGGAGAACAGTGTGGAGACTCCTTAAAAAACTGGAAATAGAACTGCCTTATGACCCAGAAATCCTACTGCTGGGCATACACAGTGAGGAAACCAGAATTGAAAGAGACACGTGTACCCCAATGTTCATTGCAGCATGTTTATAATAGCCAGGACATGGAAGCAACCTAGATATCCATCAGCAGATGAATGGATAAGAATGCAGTGGTACATATATACAATGGAGTATTACTCAGCCACTAAAAGAATACATTTGAATCAGCTCTAATGAGGTGGATGGAACTGGAGCCTATTATACAGAATGAAGTAAACCAGGAAGAAAAACACCAATACAGTATACTAATGCATAATGTGGAATTTAGAAAGATGGTAATGATAACCCCATATGTGAGACAGCAAAAGAGACACAGATGTATAGAACAGTCTTTTGGACTGTGTGGGAGAGGGAGAGGGTAGGATGGTTTGGGAGAATGGCATTGAAGCATGTATAGTATCATATAAGAAAAAAATTGCCAGTCCAGGTTCAATGCATGATACAGGATGCTCAGGGCTGGTGCACTGGGATGATCCAGAGGGATGGTACAGGGAGGGAAGTGGGAGGGGTTCAGGATGGGGGACACATGTATTCCTGTGGTGGATTCATGTTGGTGTATGGCAAAACCAATACAATATTGTAATTAGTCTCCAATTAAAATAAATAAATTTGAATTAAAAAAAAATAAAAGCTCTTGGTGGCATAGAAAAAATACCCCAGGTAGACACTGCTCTTTCAGCCTGGCCCCTGAAATGAGAGAACTGACAGAGACTGAGCCCCAGTAAAGCCTGCAACCCATCTTGGCCAGACTAAGCCTGGCCTTTATCAATTAAACAACAGCAAGACCACAGAACCAGGAATCAGAGAATAAAGGCTCTTTTCTGTCAGCCATTGGATTGGAAGGATTGTCTTAATGCAGAAAAATCTGACTGATACACTGAAGGAGAATTGATAGTCAGGGAACGTGAGTTTTTTTCTGAAATCCCACTATGGTAACACAGCACCCTGGAGTGGTCTGTACTTTTATCTAGGTCTTTGTCATCTTCAGAATATGGTTTCACTTGTGGATGGTTCTTCCAGAGTAAAATATTATCTACATAATAAAATCTGTATACTCGTTCAAGGAACGA